>BGPR01003560.1:88868-133738 GCA_013235015.1 Araneus ventricosus
GCTTCAAATAATGAAATATAAGTCAGATATAAAGGTAAAAATAAATTATTGAAAAATTATTTCCCTTTATTTTACTTTTTCTTCAAAGCACTTCTTATCTCCTTTAAATTTTCAATCTGGTTCACTGATTCGTTTTAAGCCCTAATATGTAGTTGCCCATGGAAAAAATATGGTTTTACCAAACGTACTCCTGCCTTTTTAAGTGTCTGGCCCTGAACCTAACAAATGCTAATTTTAAAGGGAATTGTTACCTTTTAAACTTAGATGGTGAATCCTTGGTTATTATCGGCATGCGTGGAATTAAAACACTCTCTCCTCTCGATATGCCAGTCATAACAGCAGCTCGCACGACGTTTGGACCTATGTGTGTAATTTGTAACCGTGTGCCAATACGCAGTCTCGGTACATCGAGGTTGCGTATCAATAGTACTAGCGCACTTAATTTTAATCTCAGCTTGTCGGAAGGTACCCCTGACAATTTTAAGCCGAAGAATTATACAGGACATGATGTTACTTGTTATTGCCCAATAGCGTATATACAGATAGATATTCTGTAATACCTCCCTCCATTTGTAACATTTGTTTTTCATTTCTCTGACCTAAACTTTCATTTGTCAGGGTCAAAATTATCAATTCAGCAACCATTCTCTATTCCTCATATATTCACTGTTACTGAAAATTACTCAATGGTATCATCAGGAACTCACAATTTGTGGAATATATCATCCGCTTCTCATTCAAAAGAATACATAGAACAAAATATATCTTCGCATATTTTCGTTTAGTTATAATAAACATTTGCTTCTAAATTTAAATCTAAAAACTTTTACATCTATATCATATCTGTCCCGGCGTCAATGTATATACAATTTCTTGAATAAAATCTGATACGGAAAAGATACAAATATAAATAACTCAAATAAAATAGACTGGTAACTAAAAAATTAAAATCAAGCTTCGAGTTGATAGTTTAAGTTATTGTTACACAAATTAATTATTTATTTATTTTTTCAGCAAGATCACATACTCGTGGATTTCTTTATGATCACGTGATGTTTGACATAAGAATTAAGTTATTCCATGCTTACGGTTTTCTTAAGAATCATTTGACAGTTGATTTTAAAAATAAGTTATTCCAAATGTTTACACATTCCTTATGGATCATGTGACAGCTGATTGAAAAATAAATTAGTAATTTACATCGCTAATCACTGAGTCAATGGGCCTTACTTTGTTAATTATTTAATTGTTGTTTGTAGTCAGAAATATTGAATTTATGATAAAATCACATACGTCCATTCCTGGTTTTCAAGCTACAATTCTGTCAATTTAAATCCAAATCGGTTTGGTAGTTTTGTCGTGAAAGCGTAGCATTCAGACAGACACACTTGCGCATTTATTATATTATTAAGGATTAAGGATATAGATAAATATTTTGTAACTTTTTTTGATTAAAGTTTTAACCAAATTATAAAAGAAATAAAAAAAAAACACGAGGGTTTAAAATAACTTATTTCAGAACTTAAAAGTGATAGGCAGATAATTTATCTTTTCTGCTTTGCAGCAAAGACGTAATAAAATAATAATTTTTTCGCATTGTTACAATAGAGAGTGCTAGTAAACTTTCTGAATAATACTTGCTTACATTGCCTATCTTCAAGGCAGCCATTTTTATTTTGATTTAGAGAAGGGTAGACATTGTTACGGTAAATATATTATGGTAAATTTTGCTGTATTATTTCTATAAATTTTATGCGAAAATATTTAAAAATGACAAAATAGTGACTTTCTTGGAGCTTTTCGAATGATAAGTCGGATAAAACTGTGCAATGCAATATTGAATACAAACTAGCGAATGCAAAAAAATGAATAAATACAAAAAAATGTGCAGGCGTGTTTACAAGATCTTAAAATAATATAACACTTTCAGCAGCAAGAAGTTCACGTTTACTATCACGTTTAGTGTAAAAACCGAAAGAACTGAAACAACTATTTATTTTTCAACAGAAATATGTTTGACTAATTAATAAAAAAACAATTAATGACAATTATATCGTCCATTTTAGTTTCCATTATCAGCTCCTAATAATTTTGAAAACTAACTGAACATTTTACTTTTTAAAATTTCGTTAAAATAACGCTGCTTTTAAAACACATAAAATGCTCTATTATTCATTTATTCATTGTAATTAAAAAGTCTGTCATTAAAGTCACGTATTTTTTATAAGATGCATCATATAGTATTGCGTTTGTTTCTTCTGATTAAATTTTATTTTTTATAAAATATAAATAGTTGTAAAAGATTAATATGTTTCATATTTTTTACCTTAGTTTATGTTCAATATATATTGTATATATGTTTTTATTATATAGCAAGATAATATTTTTCACTACTGCATGCAATTTATATGAATAGAATTAATTGAAAAATAAATAGTCTTGTAAATACCCAGGGTATTTACATATAAAAATAAATACTCGGATATTTTATATAACTAGTAGCAACGCACATATGATTGGATTCTAAGGGCATGTACAGATGAATGAATGCAATAAATTAAAATATGCATATTTTTATTCCACACGAATGGCAACACTCTTGTTAAAATAACCGTTGTAAATATGAAATCGATTTGTATATTTTCAAATTATGATGAAGAAATTTTATTTCGAGCGTCATCAAAATGCATAGGGACAGGTGTCCTATCCTTCAAAGCTAAAGCAGGCAAACTGAAGTTGCTTGACTGATGTTGAACATGAACATTCCCACGAATACGCCGAAAGTTACAAGGTCGAAATTCACTCCAGTTTCCTGTAGAGTTTTGAAAAATATAGGAACGGTGCTATCATCGCGTTTGTTATGACAGATAAGGTTGAGTTGAAAACTGTTAGCTTTGCTACAAATACTGATTGCCAAAATGTTCTTTTTGATCAACCTTTTCAAATCATGGTTATTGTTAGACGAGATCTAACATTAATCAATCAGTAAAGCAAACCAGTTTGGGTTTATGCTAAATAGCATCTATAAACCGTCACATCTTTTACCAATATAAATACGGTTAGAATTGTGATAACGTAGGTTTTTTTTTACAGTAATGTGTAGTAGTATTATTAGAAATAACGAACTACTATTATCATCGCTCTTCTGCTGACCCCGGCTAATTTTATTTCGTAAGTATGTTTAATCGAGGACTAAGATTAAATCGGTTGCATTTATATATGCTTATATTTTTATCATCGAATAAAGATGTCTATTTTAACTATTATTAGTCGTCGTCAATTATCTTGTCATTGTCATGAATGCATCTAAATATAAATTAAGTAAACTAATTGGGTTACTCTGTTTTTACTAGATATATTACTGATCGCGTTTCTTTGAAAACCAACGGTAAATATAAGAAACTGAGCTCGATCTCCTTACATCATAACCATAAACGTACGTTTGAACATCTCTTACAATTATTTTCGAAAAGGTTTCAGCATTTTTAGCACATTGTAATAGATATAGCGCAGCTGAAAGCTTGTATTCTTCCTGTTCTGAAGAGAGCAATTTCGGCACAAACTTGGAAAACACAGTTCTTATTCACAAATCGTAGAGTCCTGCATTTCCTGTAGAGTTTTCAAAAATATAGAGACGATGCTATCGTCGCGTTTTTTATGACAGAGAAGGTTGAGTTGAAAACTGAGCTCGATCTCCTTAAATCGTAACTATAAACGTATGTTTGAACATCTCTTACAATTATTTTCAAAAAGGTTTCAGCATTTTCAGCACATTGTAGTAGATATAGAGTAACTGAAAGCCGATATTCTTCCTGATATGAAGAAAGTAGTTCGGCACAAAACACATGGAAAACACAGTTCTTATACGCAAATCGTCTGTCAGAATGGGCTGAACTGATCCATAGATAATGCTGCCCTCTTCATATAACTCATTACCCTCATATGAACGCATATCTTAGATGGTTTCTCATTTATCAATGTTTCAGCAATCATCACAGCTTTAACGCTTGAGGGAACTTCACAATCTTCCCCATAAATTCTCTTCAAAGTTGCAAATTTCTCGTTAAAAATACCACCAAGTTTTTGACAGAATCTGATGTATCGTTCCACTAATGTAAATTATTCATTATTTTTATCAATTAATTATTAATAAAGATAATTAATTATTTCGGAAACATTTAAACAGAATAACTCACTTTTTGATGGCATTTCAAATTATGATTAAATTAGTTTTATTACATCAAATCAACGATGAGCAAATTTTGTTGATTTCGGAAAATAATGTTTTTTTCTTCATTACAAATTTTAAAATTTAAAACCTTTAAAATATCTATCAGTGGTTATTTTAAATATTTCATGATTTTTATTTGCGCGGATTCTAGCAATAAATCTCAAAATTATAAAGATTAACAAGCTACTTATAAAAAGGAAATTTACATATTAGCTTTTCGCATCACTAGTGGTTTTTTTTTCTTGTATTAAATCTCAATTCCTTTTTTACTACATTCAAACCTCGATTGCATCCATAAAGATTGGATTACAAGAAATTCATTAATAAAGAGAGAATTATATATTTTATTTATTGCATTATAAACTACAGAGTATCATTAATTATCTTGAAAATTGAGAAATTTAAACAGAAAATGTATGATCATAAAAAGTATGATTATATTGTTCAGCACAATTCCCTTAGGGAAGTGTGCGATTACGTTGCATTTTCATTGCAATTTATTACACATTGCATAGCTGAATTCATACTACAATTATAATCACAGGATTTTTATAAAAATGATTTATAAAAAAATACGAGAATTGCATGAGCTGTTTCTGCCAAAACTAACACTTGAGATTTTTATTTTTAAAGATGATGTGTTAGATCCAAATTTCTTTAACGATGAAAAGGGAATCTCACGTGATACCGCAAGAAAATTCATCCCTAGCAACATGTTTTTGAAAAACAAGCATGCTTGACGTCAGCCAGAATAACTTGCATAAGTAAGTATACACTATAACGAGAACAAATGTAGAATGCTAATAGGTAATAATTCTTCTCTTGAATGTAACCGAACTAGAGCTATATATTCGTACTCTTTATTGAAAAATAACCCTCGATATTTGCATCTGAATAGTAGAAATATATATTTATTTTCTACCACTTCTTCAAAAATACAAATAACAATATTAGTTATTGACTCCTTTCACATTTGCTAATAGCATTAAAAATAATTTTTGCTTTTAAAATGAAGTGCACTTATGTTAAAGATTATGAAAATGTTACCTTAAGAAAAACCGAATTTTTAAATGTCATCATTATCATTTAGGTGTAAAATTCTATGAATTTACTGCCAGATAACAAATATTTATAATTAAAAATCTATCATTTGAAAATTCTTTATTTTAGTAAGTTTATTTATTTCTTAAAGATAACATATATTTCTAAACGTCGAGCGATGTTCAACATAAGATGAAGACTTACAAATCTACATTTTAAAAATAAAATCATGTTTCATTTATCAGAAAATTCATCCCATTCTTCATAATGTCGAGTCCAACTTTTCCAACGTGTATGTTTTTCTGAACTTTTTTTATTTTCATTCAACTGCAACCACAATTTATCATTTCTGTCGTAAGAGTTATGTTCGAAATGCTATTCATTTGCAATATTTTATTTTTAAAATTAATGTCAGGAGTCTTCTATACATCATGCGTGTATTCAGCAGTCTTTTCTTAACTAGTTCAAAATCAACGGTAATAAATAAAGGATCTTTCAACAGCGTATTTTCCTGATATCTGACATAGCAAAACAAGTTTACTTTAAAACACATTGTTTGTTTAAAATTAAACACCATAGACGTTGTGAAATCAAGGATTCTCAACTCCCTTAAGCCCTTTTCTCTGTTTACTTTTCATTGAGTATTTAATACCCACAACCCATCTAAAGACTAAATAATAATTTTTTTATTTGGGGCGATGATGAATGTTTAATGTGGGAAGTTTCACAAGGGTTTATTGGTTTTAATTATTTATTTATTTATGGATTATTTTCTATGCTTTCATTATCAAGTGACGGCTCATATGCATCTGTTTCATGCTTTGAATACGGTTCTATGATTGAAGAGACGCGTTTTATTGAGCTTTCTAGAAGCTCTAGATGGTTTCTTAGAGTATAAAATTTATTCTGTGTAAGTCATGTATGAAAGTTACATTTTGGAACTCTGAGGAACGCTAGACCAAGGTCCGAATTTGTCAATAAAATCAAAAATAATATTCGTTTGGCCTGGTGCTTGACTGGCATTGCCTAGATGAAGGCACATATCGGTAACCAGGGTAATGATAACTTCGCCATAATAATCACCAGTTTAAGAGTAGAAATGTACATTCCGGCTCCCTATTCTTATATTAAATTCTAAATTAAAAACATATCATAGGAGACGGGGAAAATATGTTCGTAATGATGACTTAGAATCAGAGAGACAATCAGAGTGGTCATAAGTTATTGTATTCATTTCAAAAATTAATTTCAAAAAACCTGTATTGTAACCCTTCGCATTTTTTAAATGAGTGAGTAGCTCACTTTTTTTTCAGTTACTGTAATGCCTGGTTAGGGCGCACAAAATCTGCGCAATCCAAAGCAAGTGTGAAAATGGCTACCGTGCAACAGAAGGCACGTCTGCCACGTCTCTGGTTCCATGAAAGCAAATAAATTGTAACAATTCGACGAATTATTCAGTTGGAGTATTGAAATAGTCGGTCTTCAAGTAAGAATTCAATTAAGAGTTAGTATGAGAAATGAGAATTGAAAGTCTCCCTCGCTAATGGACATTTCTTGTTCCCTTTAATTTTTCGTACCAACGCTTGATGATGTTTGTACTTAGAGACCCGCAATTTCGATACTCTAACCGAATAATTCTTTGAACTGTTACAATTGATTTGCTTCGGTAGAACCAGAGACGTGCCAGAAGCGCCTTCTGCTACATGATAGCGATTTTGTCACTTGCATTGGATTGCGCAGATTTAGTACGCTGCAACAGCTTGTTACCTGTCTGAGAAAAAAGATTTTGATATACACACTCAATTAATAAAAAGAAGTTGCTACATTATAAGGTTTTTTTTTATTAATTTTTGAAATGCGTTCAATAATTTATGACCGCACTGCATTTTAGGGTTCGTTGAATATGTGGATACATAATTTGTAATTCAAAATAAATTTTCAATATATTTCTTGAATAGTCATGGACCATGACCTTATTATCTTGAACATCTAAATCATTGATTCGTCACTACGTATCTGCAAGAAAATAGGAGACGCAGTTCATTATGTTTCTGACTGTATCCACACGGAAATGTGTCATTTTAATAAGCATTCACATAATTTTACAGAAATTGATTTTTTAAAAATACTCTTTAACTGTCTGAACTTTGCTAGAGTGAGCATTCCTGTACCTTAAAACTGAAGTAAATATTCGTTCATGAAACCAGACAGTACAGAAATTCCAGGAGGAGGATACCCAAGATTCGACGATCAATTGTCAACAAAGAAAGGAACCACTTTTCTCCCGTAAAACTCAGTCAGCTAACGACACCGCCTGAGTCCGGCCTCTGTCGAATGAGGCGTGTTCAGGCGGATTAGGGCTCATAGAGTAAATAAAATGGAATTTTTGAAACCTGCAAATGCAATATTTAAAATGTGTTTCCATATGCAATAGACTGTCCCAAACGTATCTACGGGTGCATACCTAACTTTCTTTCTCTTTTCTCTCCTAAATTGTGTTATATAAATAGTTTTTTCGAAAATCATATCATAGAAATTGTTTCCTCTCTTTTCTAATTTGTATCACAGATATCGTTTTTCATGCTTTTGAGTGCATCTCTTGATCGTTGGCCCTGTTGGATACTTCATATAAATTTATTTTGTTTCTTTGTCATATGTTTATTTTTATAAATTTTATTTATTATATTTATTAACTGTTATATAGTGTTTTTATTGCATTTTTTGTGTCCTCTTAGTTAAGATTATTTATTTATTGCGTATTTTTAATATTATGAAAGTATCTTTCCTCCATGATGGATGTCTTCTATTTTATTTGTGTTTTATTGTATTTGTATTAATATTTTATATTTTATTACTAGTATTGTAAAATTATTCATATCGAATATGTATTGAAATTTTTCTTTCCGCCGACTCGTGACGAGCTTTGCACTCTGTAGGTAAGCTGTGTCGGCATGGGAAATAAAAAAAAGATATATCTTGTATAACAATGTTTCCTCTTTTGGATATTTTAAGCAGAAATTAAAACATTTCAGAAAGTTCCAGAAACCAAACTCAGAATAAGCAAGCTTGACCACAATAACGTGACGTCATCAATATAACTTGCAAAAAATTACATACAAAAACGTCACCTTTTTACGATTTTTATCATCATATTTGTGAATGTTTCAGGAATAGTATTCTAACAATCAATATTACTTTCTCACTACCTAAAGATTAGTAAACTTAATAACCATCTTGTATACTTTTTCTCTTACTGCACGTTGTTATCGTGTGCGACACCAGATTTTCATGTATACCATAAAATGAGACATACATATAAAACATTTCTCTTGTTCGAAAAAATAATATATTTGCCTGAATAGTGTTAGTATCCAAGCAAATATAAATTGTATTAAAGAATTATCAATGATAAAATTGAATGTGAAGAATGAAAAATAACATGTATTGTCCAATATCTCATCCGATTCTGGCTCATTTCTAGACTTTTAAGAAAAATTCGTTTTGGTAATACTTTTCGTTGCAAAGCATTCATGTCTTTAACGTATTCCCAACTTAAAATTCAACGCCAAATCAACGTAAGGTTCTCTGACCCTTGAAGACAGCTTTATTACACACCAGTTCGATATACACGACTGATCTTAATGGGATATGATCACCGAGCATACAGTTCCATTGGAAATGGCTATGAACCCTTATGCAAATGATAGTGTTGTTCAAACATTAAAGAAATAAAAAATTTGATCACTATAAACGAAAACGTTCACTACAGTGACTTTTTCTGGTACTAAAAAAAATTTAAAGGTACAGAATAAAATGATAAGGGACAAAAATGAAATCTTTATTATTTAAGGGAATTGTCTTGAGGTTCCATTTTTGTGCAGCGAAGCAGAAAAATAATAATGCGAAAGTCTACCAGGAATTTCATAATGAATCATTGGTTATTACATAAATAATACCTCAAAATATTTGTAAATTTGCTCTAGCATCTACACTAGGTAATGCTTTAGTAAAATAATAAACATTAAAAATTCTCCTATTGCCCCAATTAGGAATAATAGAATGATTGTCACAGAAGTAATATTTCAAACAATCTCAAATATTATTTATGCAATAACACTGGTTATTACAGAAATAAAATTTGAAAATGATTTTTAATTAGCTCTAGAATTTACACTAGGTAATGATTGTAAAATAATAAGCATTAAAAATTCTCCTATTTCTCAAATTAGGAATAACAGAATGAAGCTTTTCAGAGATTAACACTTGCTTCCCTCCACCGAACAGCAAAGTCAGTTGTAGTTGGAAATACAGATATAATTAGCAGAAATCAAAATGCCTAAGTTAAATTCCTGCAACATGTAACTTCCCCAAAGTAGGGCAACTTGTGCCAGTAACATTTAGACACCGCGCCTTATTAGGGCAATTAAGAAAAATGAATTATTCACCGAGTGTTGCTACTCCCCAAAGACACGGAGTGCCTAATGATTCGTACTCGTGTCGAATTCAAATGCCAGGATACATGTTCCTAACTGCCAATGCATGGCAAATGATTTTGTTGCATTTTAATCAACCGCGATTATCTTTGATTATACACGGTGGAAAGTGTTCACGAATATGTATAAAAATATGTAAATACATGTAATGTTTTAGCAACACAGTTTCCAAGTGCAAATAAAGTAAAAGGAAAGGAAGCAAAATGTACAGCTGTTTTACGCTGTGCGTGTTTATTGGAGACTGTAGTCAACAACTTAAACCCATGTTGGGCCTATGTAAAATAATTTTGTCTTTGGAAAATCGTATGAAATAGCTCAATAATTGCAATTTCAGATGAAGTCCTCTTTATTTTAGATTGGATAAATTACTCTCAATTACTGACTCAAGACGTTGAGATTAATTACGCTTATTAGTATTAATTTATTATTTTTTCTTTGCAGGAATATGATTTCATCCGTGTATACTAAAGTTATTCTCATAAATACGAAATTTAGCAAGATTTATTTCAGCAAGTAATCTTATGCAGTTAAAAATTAAAGAGAAAAATAATTAATTATTTCTAATATGCTCACATGTTTTGATTCAAATCAAACTGCAGCTGTTTACACTTCTTTAAAACTGCAAATACTTTCAATAAAACTACACTTTCGAGTCTTATACATAAATAAATACTGCATAAGTAACTATTTTCTGCAGAACATTTACATCTTCATCATTTGAAAAAAGTTTTTCTGGAACGAAAATTAATAGATATCAAGTTCTGGCTATTTAGTTTAGTCAGAATGCAAAGAATTGAATATGTATCATTGAAATAATGAATTTCGTTAGAAGAGAAATTATATTTATGAAATAAGTTTCTACTGTTGAGAAATTCTTTTCTAACAATGTTGGTTTTAATGTAGAAGAGAGAGCAATACATTCTGAAGAAGACAACAAGAAAATAAATTTGAGTTACTATTGTGACGGTAATAGTGAACTCATGACGCATTCTCTAGTCTCTCTTTTGATATTATAGAATGTGATGGTAAAATTTTTCTCACTAATCGAAGAAATTATCTGTAACAACCCATGCTAATTCTGTGTTATTTCTTACCGATTAGCCTTCAGTTGGAAGACTTTTTAAAATTAAATTATTACATTTTAAAGAAAAATTATGCTTCAATATTACAAGATACATTTGTCCAGTTTCTTCAAACCTCTCCAAAACAATTAACATTTTTTCGTAAATAAAGGAAGTGATAAAATTTTGGATGACTTAAAACATAAATATTTCTAGGGTTGTGTAAGTATACTGTAAATTTTCTAAACACACCCAAAATCATTTTCCTTCATATTACCTGCCTTTGAAAAATGTTTTATTTTATTTATCTCTTTTAGAAACATTATCAAATATAAATGATAGTTTTAAGTTTACATTACTTCCATGTTTTCTGAATATAATAAATGATATTATTTTCTTTTACTTCTTCATTTGCGTTGTTTTTTGCTGCTTAACTGAGATTTTTCTAAGAAAAATGCAATTTGTTTTCATATTTTATGGTTTTTGAGGCTTCTGAAACTATACAGAATTATTTGCTTCAGGCATTTTTAACCCCTCAGGGGCGCATCTTCTTCAGATGTGACGGGCTTCACGACCCCGAGGTACCCTAGTGTCTTGTCTCCTTCCGTTTTTTCCTCCCCTTGAGTTTATTGCTTTTTTTTCTTTCCCTCGAGGGTAGGCGAGGGGGCTCTCCATGAGAAGCAGTTGCCGCTCTGTTTGCTTCTTGCTTCTCATGGACAGCAAATTACCCCCACGTGTTGGCCGTGCGTGGCGACCCATTAGACGGGAGGTACATTTCGGTCCCCGGTGTATCAATCGGCCGGTATCCCAGCCACATGGCTGGTCTGCTCAAGGGGATCAAGCGAAGGGGTCACTCCTTGGGCTTGGCGTTAAGGGTGGTCACTGTCCCCGGGGGTGATCCTGAGCGTATAGGTTCCGGCTAGCACCAAGGTAAGCGCCGAGGCTGGGAATACCCAGAGCCGGTGGCTGCCTTCCCTTGTTGGGCTCCATGGTGGGCGGTGCCGTCGGGCCTGAATCCCCATCAATGTCGTATGGGCAAAAAAAAATCTGGTCCCTTCAGTGGGCAACATAATACTCCAATTCCTCAACGCAACAATTTTCCAACTTTCTTCATCATCCAAAGAAAATCTGAAGCAAAAGAAACTTTTCATGGGGTGTCTCCTTTTCTTGTTGAGAAGGCCATTTCCGGGAGCATAGGCGAAGTGAAATCCACTAAGAAACTTCGATCTGGTGACCTACTGGTCGAAGTTGGATCCTTCAAGCAAGCCAAAGAAATTGTAAAACTCAAGTCATTGTCAACAATTCCCGTTCAAGTATGTCAGCATCCAACATTAAACTCATCCAAAGGAGTTATATCCTGCGGTGAATTATTGAATGTTCCAATTGAAGAAATTACTGAAAAGCTGGAAAGTCAGGGAGTGAGCCATGTACGGCGTATTACAATACGGAGGGATGGCCAGCTCCTGAATACTAAACATCTTATCTTAACTTTCAGTTCCGCAAAACTGCCAGAGCATATTAAGGCAGGATATATCCGCCTCTCTGTTAGAGTATACATTCCAAATCCCTTGAGATGCTTCCAGTGCCAACGATTCGGGCATTCTAAATCTTCTTGCCGCGGGACACTGACATGCGCCCGCTGTGCAGAAGTCGGCCATGACAGCACAACTTGCACTGCTAAAGAGAAGTGTATTAATTGCAAGGGCGATCATACCTCATTCTCCAGGGACTGTTTTGCCTGGAAACAGGAAAAAGAAATCATCTCGACAAAAATTAAACTTCAAATTTCTTATGCAGAAGCCAGGAAGATCGTAAAATCGAAATCCCCGACAGCTGGCAATAGTTACGCGTCTGCGGTTAAAAAGATATCCGCTACAGTATCCACGCAATGGGATCTAGCTGATATTCCCTCTGGTACTAATGTTAAACCGTCTGCTTCTACCATAATAACAACCTCTCCAGTTAACGCACAAAATCCTTCTCCAGTTCCGGTGTCAATTTGTGAATCCGCTTCTGTTACAGCTGATTTAAATGGTTTCCAACTTGTAACAAATCGTAAAAAACTTAAGAAAGATTCTCCTACTAAAACAAAAAGTACCTCTAATGCAGAAAAAATTTCAAAATTTTATACCTCGTCTCGTAAAGTTGATGTTTCCATTGTTAAACAAAATAACTCGAACATGCAACCAGTAATTAATGCAACAGTTATCTCTGATGAAACCAAATTGACTCCTTTGGTTGCCTCTGCGGCTTTGTCTATGTCTTTTCCCCCATTAGGAGAGAAAAGGGTTTTACAATCTCGGGAATCGGATGCTGATGCCGAGATGAGCTCCTCCTCTGCATCAGAAGAGGATGCCTTAGAGTACAATATGTCGGAGGACTTAGAAGACTCACCTGCAGTTATGAGTCCTCCACCCCCTTCCAAACCTGAAAAGTCAAACAAATATAAAAACAGATAGCATTATTGCTTCTCTGTTTTGCACATTTTTTTGCTTTTTTTAAAAAATTATATTTTAAAAACAAATGACCTGCACTGAATTGTGTTTTAACACTAATTTGCTTTGTTCTTTCATTTTTTCAACATTCTCTTTATAGTTTTCGTCCTTGAAATTTTATTTGGTCTTTGCCCACCATGTGATATTTTAGACATATTTTACATCTGATATATTTTAAATCTTGCATGTTTTTATCTCTTTTCATCCTTTATCTATCCATTTTTGGTAAAATGATTTTATCTTTTCATATGCCACTATGAATTTCAAATTTATTTTAGAATTTTATCTACCTCTTTTAATATAACACCATATATTTTATCACCGTGATCTTGTTTATCTACCATATGTTTGGCGCAGTTTAGCCAAAAATGGCTCTTGCGCCATTAAACCCCAAACAACCAACCAACCATCAGGCATTTTTAAGATAGTTATAACCGAATATTACCCAGAAAACGAGTGATGAAAACATTATACAGTAGCATTTCAACAATTTATTGTCATTTAAGTGCACTCGTAGATTTCACAACACTGCAGGAAGAAATATGCCTTCATAAAATTACAGAAGATAAGAAGAATATAAATTAGTGCTTCAATAACTTATTAACTTTAAGTGCATTCATACATTTTACAACACTGCAGTAAGAAATATGCCTGCATAAAATTACAGAAGATAAGAAGAAAATAAATTAGTGCTTCAATAACTTATTAACTTTAAGTGCATTCATACATTTTACAACACTACGGGAAGAAATATGCCTGCATAAAATTACAGAAGATAAGTTAACAAATTAGTGTTTCAACAATTTGTTATCTTTGAAGTGCATTCGTATGCTAAACAACACTTCTGGGATGAATATCCCTCGGAAAGATTCAGAAGGTGAGAAGACAAATACTCTCTTCAGCAAAATGGTGAATTTCCAGAAGTATCCAAATAGAACTTGGAATGGTCTTGGAGTCCTGGAATTCCCACGCAATGAAATCCCATTCTATTCTCTGAGTTTGATTCAGATTTGCATCGTCCATCCTCATAGCTCTCGTAGTCCTTGCAGCGTGTGCTAAGATATTCACAATCAAGTATTGAAGAAATGAAATAAGTGATTGATGAATCATGATTACAGCCTGCCTGATCCTGAGATGTTCGAACTGGAAGAAAGTTAAAAAGAAATTAAATCCATCTGTTGACTATTGAAAGATTCCAAAAAATTTCTCTACATAACATATATTAGTACAACGACTTGCCATAGGCTATTATTTATTACGACTGAGAACAAAATTTTCTGATTATTTATATGATTATAAAAGGTTTATATAAATAGCTTTTCCTTTGTGAATATTAGGAACATTTGTTCGAAGCAAACTGATATGGATTAATTACCACGCATTCAAACATTTATAAATTCGTAATTCGAATTATATAGAGATTAATTTAAATAAGCTATCTCTTAGAATACAAGGATTTATGGATAAGAACCGAATTTCACAAAGATAGAAAATTAATGACAGCAATTGATTATTTTGATTTATCGAAATGGAAAGGATTTAAAGAACTACATAGATTTGAAAACGTGTTTGTCTACTAATCACTTTTTATTTTGATATCCAATGTATTATGTTGGTTTCGTATTACCTCCCTACAGATTGCTCTTAAATCATCAAAGATCCTGACTGCTTAGGTTTGGACATTGCAGCAGCAATAATTAAATAGTTTAGCTAATTATAAACGATTTAAATTTCAATATTTCGAGACTATCAAGAGCTTTCGGTATTTCGAAAAATTATCAAATCCATTGACTTCATAATTTACCCAACTGTGTATTATGTGAAATCATTTGAGAAAGAAAATATAAAAAGCATGGGAAATGGGAACACTGTTTCTAAAGAAAAGTTACAACAATAAATTCGGGCTAAGAACTATTGTGGGTCAAAATAAACTGCAATAAAAGTCAGAAATAGGAATATACTTGAAATTCCTGTTTCAAATAGAATGGGCAAAGCATATCCATTAAAAGTACTTTTGTGCCATTTGTATTATTGTAAAATCGTGTTTTTTGTTATTTGTCCAAATTTATGTATGCCATTTCTTTTCAGCATGTTTTGCATTTTAATCAGAACAAAGAATCTATACTTATAAAAGGCAATGTTTGTGTGCTTGTGTGTCTGCGATGTCCAGACGAATCTATCACATTCACAGCCATGACATTTGGCACACAAGTAGTCGTAATGGTGACTGAATACACCTCGAAGCCGGAATTTTAAAATTTAACTTAGACAATTTTTTATTTAATATTTTGTGTTGTTTTGAGTGATTTTCATATTTCCCAATAGCATGACTTCGAATAATTGCAAGAAAAAAAACAGTTACACTATCGGAAAGAAAAAACGATTTCCGTTCTAGTGAAGATTGTTCTGTACGTCTAACGTAATTTACAGAATTTTGAGAACTTTTCGAAAAATAGTCATTTTTATGGTAATTTTTAATACAGATTTCTTGAAATTCTCGCACATGATGTTCTAACATCTCTATAATTTTCATTTTTTTCAGCTTATAGCTGGAACGCTTCTGTCCAATTTAAAACAAGAAAGGTTAAAGTATATTTTTTTCGTTTTATTAATTAATTCTTCCCTGATCAGTTCAAACAGTTTTTTTCCTAGCGAGATTTAACAGCGAGAGTTTCTCCAGGAAGATCCAGAATGCATTGCTACAATTTCCTTGGCTGGTGCGTGACCTTCCTCGCGGCAGGTGACGTCATATGCTTTCATTACAATCCGGCAGGTGACGTCATTACATTCGCGTCATCGTTATCTCAATAATATATACATTTCTGTTGTGATAAATGTCATTATCTGAAAGAAGAATAAACGGGAAAATAAATAATGTGTATCTTTTGTTTTATTTTCAAAACTTTTTCGTGTCATGTCCTGATTCCATGGGCAACGCCGTGCGCGTTCTGCTAGTAGAAATATAAAAATTAAATATAAACCTCAGAAAAAAATTGTATATAACTTTTAATACATACTGAATTGCCAGTTGAATATTCAATCAGTATTTCATATTGAAAAGCATGATACTTTGTATTAATTTATTAATGGCAAATTCTTACTTGTATGCTCTACTCCATCTCCATCAGAATAGTTCTTTCCCATCTCACACTTAGGCTGCCTTTGTCCGCCATTTGGATAGAAATTCATCCAAGCCATTGGGTAAGGTGTACCAAATCCCATTTCTAGATATAATGAAATGAAATTACTGTTCAAAATTATTTTTTAACTGTACAAACTTAAGAAGGGTGATATTCTTCCTATTCAAATACTTGAATTATAAACATGAGGAACGTACGTAAGAAAATCGAAAAGGATTGATAATAAATTTATTTTTAGCATGAGTTTTAAATATTGTGGAAAATATCATTTTTATACAATAATCAGTTTTCGTGGAGTGTAAAAATTGAAGTCTATACTAACTCAATTGGTATCATTCAACAGGCAAAGGTTTAGTCATCATTATCAGATTCAAACTGAAAATCAATTCTTAATTAGCAGTTTATAGCTTCGAAATCTTGCTTATATCTTCAGATATCTGCCACGGAAACATAAAGATTCTTACAGTATACTGTGAAGATCCTCTGTCACAATGAAGAAAACTTCGGCGGTTAAAGCAATTTAAAGTTTGTTGTTTTTCGATTTCAAATTAGCAACTTTATATGCTCCTCTTGTCATTCGTAATAAGATAATGAAAAATACAACTGCTTCTATGAGGCTTTCTGTCCCACTCCTTCAGAAGAGTTCTTTCAATTTTCGAAATCATGTGTAATCTATATGTGACCCGAAACAAGTCTTTTCTCTCTGATTTAATTCTTTATAACTTGCTGGCCAAGTTATTTGAATAATTGCTTAGTCTTTAAACCCCTTCAGACGTAGTTTCCGGTATACCGGACATCAATATTCAACTGCTTCTATTAATTTAATAATTGATAAAATTGCATGCACTTATTTTTATGTGATTCGTGACATTCGTATAATTACACAATTATCTTTGCAAGAATTTCTCGTTTCGGGGATGGAATTATTTTATTTATATAGTTTTTTTCAAAATATCTCAAGAAAATCAATCTTCTTTCTTCGTAAAGATAAGTTGTCGCATGAAATTTGACTTTTGGGATTTTTGTCTTCAATCATTTTTTTGCCATTTAAAATACTTCTGCCATATTTTATTACCCTTTTCCAATCATTTTATGATAAACTTTATGTTATGTTTATCATTTTTTAGTAGAAATATCTCGTATTGCTCAGATACAGGACTTAGGATAACATTTTTAATATCTCACCTAGAAGCTTTAACTTTTATTTATAAGATACCCTTTGCAATAGTACACACCAAAGGAAAAAAAGCATCACTTCAACTTTTCTAAATTCCGACTGAAGGTTGATTTAAAGAAGTCGTCCCCTAAACAAGCTGGATATAA
This sequence comes from Araneus ventricosus, assembly GCA_013235015.1. NCBI lineage: Eukaryota > Metazoa > Arthropoda > Arachnida > Araneae > Araneidae > Araneus > Araneus ventricosus. Next base: position 106,653 of record BGPR01003560.1, read on the forward strand.
ACAGCAATTAGCGTCTAATAAAATGATTTCTTCTCCGAATGTTGCAGCTAAAGCAATAACAAATGTTTAAGAATCTCACCTCTGAATCAATGGATCTTTATAGATGTATTTCTAATGCTATGTTACATGCGTCATTTTCTAGATATGTCGGCCCTGATCATCGCTAAACTTCCTTCAAAACAGATACTTGCTTACACCCTAATGCAGGAAGGTTTCGATTCCCATTTCTCATCAGATGAAAAAAACACCTATTATCAGGAAGACAGAAGTCAAAAGAGAAGATGACATAGGTGAAGGCATTTCTCCTCTAACTGATACATTCTTCTGGGCAGCGCGGTGGCTTGCTGTTAGCGAAACACATACCTAAGGTTTACAATCTTTCAGAAATAAAACGTGGGGATGGTTTCAATAGTTTTAGTTCTATGCTAACAACTGAGAAAATTTTTTTAGACGTGTGTCATTTAGAATTCAGGATCTCCTGGGAGTAAACGTTAAATATCTACTCTCATTTTGAATTTTTGTTGGTCTATGACGACATCGGCAGCATTCACAGTACCCAAAAACAAATCCATAGCCTAAATTCTATATTATTACAATCCTCTCTCTATTGTTATTCTCATTTGACTTCCGCTAGATCAGATTTGGTTTGCCCTCCTCAGAAATGGCCAATAGTTCTGTATGATATAGTTAAATGAATTCGCTCAGCCACTGAATTCACTCGTTAAAATAGTCAATGCAGGCCGAAAATTGCTTTTACTCTTTAAATCTATAGATACGGGTAAGTCCTATACGTCCCTACAAGCAAAAGGCGATGGTCGTCCGAAATGACTGAATATCAGACTGAAATTTCAACCACTTTCGTTAAGTGTGCTTGATTTCAAATCCGCGACGCTTGCTTTATTCGTTAGAGTGTATCGCCCAGATGTGTTTGGGGAAAGGGAAGGTTTTCTCAGAAGTGTGATTGAATTCTCATATGCTACGCGTGCTTTCTTCGTTGGATTGTATCGCCCAGAAGCGTTTGAGAAAAGGAGGGTTTTCTTAGAATTCGGACAGTGCCGCCTGTCATTGTAGTTTTTGAGGGGGGAGTGATTTTCCCATATCTCTGATAGAAGAGATCGAGTTTTCACGTATTTTGATGTTCCTTTATTCCAATTGCCTTAGGAATCAGGGGGTTAAGAAAAAATAATAATTTTTTTATAATTTAATTATTTTAAGCAGTGCAGATTGGGAAAGATATTTTGCATGAGGGAAATAACACAAAAGAGAAAAGAATAATTCTTTTCTTTAAGCTGAAACCAAAACATTTGAACAAATTTTTTCATAAATAAACAAATATACGTTTAATTTCTCTTACTGGTTCTTTTTAATATGAAATAAAAATAAATAGTTTTTACCATGATCTGCATTGCTTGAGTGTATTGCATCAACTAATTCTGCATCTGCCGAAGTAAGCCTATCAAATTTGAATTTCACTGAATATCCTGGTCCAGCTGGGTCCAATCCTGTTATGCAAAAGTTAATAAATTTTAGCCAGCATATGACAGCATGAAACAGCGCAGAAATTGACTGGTTATTATGAAAATTAAACTTTATGTTTTATGCTGTCATTGGATAGTGCAAATAATGTTCAATATATTCCCTTGAATGAAGACACTTTTTCTTAGTCTATGACTGGTGAGAATGGAAGAAGACCTACCAGTAACTGACAAATATTCATGTTTAATGCAAACAAATTGGACAATTCATTGAATGTAGATTTACATGTAAGTATAATATTAGGAAATAGACATTAAAGTACGAATGCCAATGCAATATTTAAAAAAACCCAGCCATAATTCCTCTTTCTAATTGAGATTCAAAATCAAATCTAAATATCAACGAAACACCATGTTAAGGCTATCACTCTGTGTCCAGGTCATCTCAGTGGTAGAAGCTTATATTTGTTTTTTAAACTATATCAATAAATTTGCTATATCACAAAAGAAAAGACGATGCTCCAATTTTTCGTTCTGTTCCTTTAAATGAAGAGAGTTTTTTAATTCTGATAAATGTATGCATCATGAGAATATTCAGATTCAATCTTAGCTATCCTTAAATGACAGTTATTCAGCTGCATATTCATATTCGACACGCTGGAATTTGATGTATCCCGGGTCCTTATTTAATCCTTCTTCGGAACTGCTGGTGTTTTCTACAATTTGGGAGGGGCGGTGTATGTAGTACGCCAGGTTGTTTTTTCCAACGTCTGCTTCAAATTTGCTCCCATTTTTCTTAGTATATTACTTTAATCTGTTTTGGAAACATAATAGAGTGAAACGGAGAAACATATGATAGATAAAATAGCAAAACTATGAATTCTGCATATATTGAATAAACAAGCATCTCCCACGAAAGGGCACCAATATTTCGTCGATATTGAATTGGTCACCAGCTGAATAAAACTTTTTGAGCAGTTTTCAATGAAAGAGTAAGAAGATTCCTCATACTGTAGCTAACTTTCTGTGTATGCCTCTAATCGGAGGCTTACTTGGAGGGTTGTCGTGCTGAGTTAAATGACAAGCACAAAAAATGATTGGAATGGAATTGGAAGTGAGACTGAAAGAATCGGTTAAACTCATTGTACTCGGGGATGTTCCTATTAAATTAGAGGAGGGGGGAACAGGACTCAGGAAAAAACAGTCGAAAATTCACAGCAGGAAAAGTTTCATTTGCGTACTCCGTACGCCAGCAAATCCAACTAAGTATTTTAATTAGTGTCTCCTGAAAGGTGAAAAATCGTATTTACTAATAAAATTATTTAACGGAATTGTCCTATAAATAAAGCAAAATATACCCACAGCATCAGCACTAGGAGAACATACGGTGAATCATTCCTTTTCACCCATCATACATCCGCCGTCACATGAATGCGAATATTGTATTTACGTTTGATATTTTCTTGTAGCTAGAATTAGGTATTTATCTTTAAAAATGATTTTCCAGACATTTATTATCAAAAATTTATATGCAACATACCTGTTATCCTTCCCAAATTAGGTACGTGTTTGCCTGCTACTCCCGCTATCTGTGCTCCTAAGCTATGACCAATCAAATGAATAGATTTCACATTCACACTTGCATGAGACTGAAATTAAAAATCATTGCATAATTATTGCATTATTAATGTCCACAACGTGTCCCTATTAGCACAAGATGCTATACAATATTGCTACGATATCCTCACGATATTGTGCGGTATTCAGAATATCGAATAACATCGTGAGGATATCGCACAATACCTTGTGCTAATAGGGTGTCTTTCTGTACTAAATCGATAATGCTCAAAACTTTGTAACAATTTTTTTCTCCCTTGTTCTTATCTTTCTCCAGGTACCACCCTAATTCTTCAATTTGCCACCAGATGGCTCTATGAACGGTCTCATAGAGAAGAACATAGACATTTTACTATACCTTCACTCATCTTTTACGACTATAGGTGATTGTTCTGAAATTAACTCGAGATAGATGACTTGAATGGGTACCTGGTGTAATATTTTGCAATTTCGTCTATATCTATTAGTTTTCATTCATCTTAAATAAGGCGATATTTATAATTTAATTAGTTCACATGTTTAAATTGTTAATGGGTATTTCGAGATTTTTCTGAAATTTAGATTACTTAACTGAGTGCAACAAACTGTTTAGTTTCCCTCTGGAGTCTTTATTTCAATTTTATTTTTCGAAATTTTCAATTCTTCGTACCGATTCTGACTCATGCAATTAAATCAAAATTAATATTATCTATTTGTGCCACTTCTAATTCTTTTTCAACTCGTATGCAAGTTTTCTGATAAGAAGTCAGCAAATCATTTACCGATGACATTGATATTTTAAGGATTAATCAGTAAATTTTGCTGTTCTTTATGAACATGAATTTTTAAAAGGAAAATTTTATTAAGTATCTTTTAAAGATGATTTTGAATGTAATTAAATTTTCATTTATTCTTCGCCCAATAGTAAGAAAAGGGTTTGCATGATATTCGGATTTAAGGTGATATATCATTTGTCAAATATTACACGAAAAAAATCATCTGCACAGACCTAGGCAGTTATCTATATGATAAATGAAGATACTCACCGCTAAGAAATCTATCATATCTGCAACAACAATACCTACAATATACGCATTTACAACATCTGGCGCGTAATTCTGCCGATTAAACTTCGTCCAATTAACGATGATCACATTATATTTATCGTATTCTAATAATGTGTCCTTCATTTTCTGAAAGAGAAAAATAACCATATTACGTACATATTCATGAATAGGAAATGCGTGGATATTGTAAAACAAGTATTAAAACTTGTAGTAAAGGTTGCGTATTGAAAGTAGAGCATTTAAAAATTAAATTTTCACATATTATTAATGAAGGCCTTTTCATAAAACGCATTTCTTTCTTTTCATTTCGAAAATACTAAAGAAAAAAGTCACGACAAACATTAATCTTATTCGTTTTATTCGGAAAGAAAATGGTTCAAGTTTTATTTCAAGGTTATTTCATATATTATGAATGTTTCCATATATTATAATTATGTCATTATTTTTTAGAATATCCCATCAACCGCTGATGTTACGTTGACGCAACGGTCAAAATTCATACTTATTAAAAATTAAGTATAAAACCAATTTTATATTAATAGCAGTCTTTGAGTAGGATATTGGGAATATTTGAGTAAAATAAGTTTTGTCTTTAACATTGATTTTTTTTTTTTGTAAAAACGAGTTCCGTACTCATTCATTTTTAAACCAAACCTGTTGCCCTGGTCTTTTAGGAGAAAAACGAGAGAAACATGAGTGTTAGAGGTGATATATTGTTTGTAAATGTCACTGTCTATCACAACATTTCACCAATCACTTGTTTTTGGTTTTCTGAAGGGCAAACAGAAAAGAGGTGTTGCGCTCACGCGTCTTCAGCGGAAAAAGGGTGCTTCAGACACTTACTCTCACCATTACATAATGTGATCTTTTATGTTTTTCCGCGTGCAAACAAATTTCGAAAGCGAAATATTTTACAATAGAAGAATCTCTTCAAAGATTTTTTAATGACGGTAAATAGAGTAAAATCTATAGGTTATTGTTCCTTAAATGCAAAAGGTAGTGGTGAAGAAGAAGAAAGTGATAATATTTCGAACAATATTCATACTTTTTTACGATGCAATTCAGCAGGTCCATTAATCAAGAATGCAGATGAAAACAGTTTTAGTCTCCCAATCTCGTATTATTGAACAGAATAACAGAAAAGTAGGAGTAGTTGATTTATGCGACAATTTTGCAGCCAATCAGTGAATAGGAATCCATGGGAAATATATAGTCGCGCCAATATTTACTACTTAAGTTGAAATAACCTAGACAAATGCGTGTGAAATATTATGATTTGTCTAATGCTTAAAGCAAAAAAAAATCTATCTAGGATTTTAAACGTGAGTTTGCATTATTTTTTCTGCAAACTCCCTTTGAAAGGGAAGTGGAAATTTATATCCAAACTTGAAGCAGTAACAGGAAGGCCTAGTAGTGTCGTCAGTATTCAACATGGAGCATTACATGGAGCAAGTGGACATTTTATCATTTCTGAATACAACAGAAGACTACATTATAAGAGGAGGCAGATGTTATGATGGAATGAAGTGACTAAACAAGCGGAATAGATACCGGTCTTCAATTATTAGATCAATTTCAAAAAGTAATTATAAGCATCTATATTACAGCAATTCGTAACTTTTTGAATGAGAGAGTAGATCAAAAAGGGTTTTTCAGATAGATAAAACTCCTTTACGGCGCAATAAATCTACAGCAGTTGAATATTCCCAATACCAGTGTCAAAATGGCTACCGTGCAGCAAAAGGCACGACTAACATATATCAGGTTCTACGCAAGCAAATCAATTGTAACAGTTCAAAGATGTTTTCGCTTAGAATATCGAAATTGTCAGTTTTCAGGTGTTGGTATTGGCAATTTAAGGGAACAGGAAATGTGCATCATAGGAAAGGCGCTGGACGGCCATCGGTCTCAAAGAAAGTGGTTGAACGAGTGAAGGAGACTTTCACTCCTTAATTGCTCGTAGCAATCCTTAATGGAATTCTTACTTGGAGACCGACAATTTCTATATTCTAACCGAAAGCGTCTTTGAATTGTTACACTTGATTTGCTTTCGTGGAACCTGATAGCTGTAAAGGTGCCTTGTACTGCAAGGTAGCCATTTTGACACTTACATTGTCAAAACTGGAATGTTCGTAATAGGGGCATTTCATGTCCAATAACGTTTCTTATATTCTTTTCAGCTTCATTGCTTTCAAATTCTTCTATGAGTACTCCATAATCATGTTGCATCACTTCCACCATTTCAGAATGCTGTTTATTCTCCTAAAGAACATTGATAGGGTGGGAGATATTGTCTAAAATTTTATCGTAATTTTCTGGCTAGACAAAATTTTATTGAAAGCTGAGGCATAGCAAATACAGTTTCTTCTGATTTGTAAGACTATCCTTGAAAATAATAATAAATTTCATTATGCATATCAAAGCTTTCATTTTAAAGGAGTGTTTTCCTTTTAATGTTTGCGAAATTCAAAAAAAAAATTCCCTTAAATTTCGAATTTCTAGTCCGAAACATCTTAGAATGATAATCTTTTAGACTTGATTCGTCTGGTGTGTCTTCGTCTAGTTTGATTGCTAAAGGATGCAACTAACTGTTGTCCACGACACAATTTGCAGGAAGAATGTCATTCTGAAAACATTATCTTGCTATTAAAGACAAACATGAAAAGGCTGCCTTAAAGTTAATGAATTTCCAAAAATGCAAATTTTTTGTCGAAATGTTAGTACTAAAGCACGCACGCTACTGAAATATTTGATGAAACAACAAAACTGGTTTGAATTTCATTTCAACAAGAAAATGCGTTGCTATAAAGTTTATTGTTGTACTTAAAATTACTTTTGAAAAATTATTAAAGAAAAATTTTAAAAATATACGTGATATCTCTGAAAATGTAATTTTTGAATTTTAAAGTTAAGTGCAATGATTTTGCGCAATAATATACACCGAAGTCATTAAGCCAAGACACTTGACTTTTTGTAAAAATATTAATTATTTAGAACTCTATGTCCTTTAACCTTAACCCTGTTACTTGAATGTTCCTTTTCTCAAAATCTGTTATAGATTCATGTTTGAAGTTTTTTATACAAGTAAAGTACATCTTTCTTATTATGCTGAAATTACTTTTAAAAAATCAAAAATTTATTCTTTACAAATTTTTTTGTGTCAGCATTATAAAAAAAAACTCAAAATATTATTTTTTACAATTTTTTTGTTTGAAAATAGGGTGAAATTTCACTATGTCTAATACAATACTTTGTAAATTTATAAGAAATTCAAAATTAATATGAAGCTCATTTCAGTATAATGAAAAAGGTTTACTTTGCTTCTATAAAATATTTCATATATATGTATTAATAACAGATTTTGAGTAATGGTACATCGAAATTGCCAATTTAACATATTAGAACTTTGGGTTCCAACTCCCCTTAAAAATCTCACTGAAATTTTGAAACCAATTTCTTAGTGAGCACCCACCACTCAAGAAGTAACTACGTATCAAATTTGGTATCCCTAGCTATAAGGGTCTACCTTGCATATAGTGTGTCATTCACATTTAACTTTTTTTAAAGACTTTTGCATCACGCAATTTACCCAATTCCTGCTGGACGACAAACATTGCCATAATAAAATATTTTTACCTCGAATAAGTTTCCTGGACTTAATTTTATTTGGAATCCATGAATAATAAATTTCGTCTCGTAACTTGAGTTAAAGGCACATTTGTCGAACACGGATGCTTCAGGTTCAATGTAGCAGGGAATCTCAGGATTTGCTGGAGTATAGAGAAGGTACTGGATAGAAGAATTTCTGTCTGTAGGTATGAGATCTTCAGGGCTCGAATCGTAATCGCTTTCCGTTAACATGGATTCACCTAGATCAAGAGTTGCAAGAACTAAAGCCTTTTCTTATTTATAAAACATTTATAATTTATTTTTGCAGCATGCAGTTTGTTCTCCATATAAAGTATTTAATTTGTTTCAGAAATAATTTATAAAGTTAATGTTTATAATCACCAAAATTCATCGTAAATCATATATACATTGCAATTTTAGAATTTATAGCAAATTAGAATTATAATAATCTCAATTGCAGATCGACTTTTTACTCAATATTCTGCAGCAGATATCAATTACCATTTCATTGCATAAATTATTAGTAAATAAACGCAACCAGCGGATTTTGAGCGTAACATTTTCAAAGACCATTTCAGATACCACCAGAGGGCGCTTGCAGCTGCGAATAAACGGAAGCAGAGGAATTGTCGGTGCGAAATGATGGCCTGTCTCGATTATAAGCGTGACCTTGCATTTAAAACGTACCAGAAAACGTTTAAATGATGTTTCACCTTAAACTTGCACACATATTCAATGTAAATATACCTACACATATTCAATTAAATAATAAACAAATATTTGTTCAATATTAAGATAGTTAAAAGAAAAGTGAGTTAATTGAAGAGGATCCACTTACTGCCCGTATCTACAGTGCATAATAATACTAATTTGATTTCAAAAATCGCAGATTCCACTATTTCTTAAACTGTAGGTTCTAGGCCCGAGCAGTCACGTATCATGTAAAAATATCTACTTTTTATGTACAAATCTACTTTTGTAGAGGAGTTTCTCTTCATGTCAAGGATAATAGAAAAACCACATTAATTTGAAGTCACTGATTAAAATCCATGAAATGCACAGATTCTAAATTTCTGATTACAATCTAAAATTATAAATCTCAGCTAGTTTCTGTTTATAATATCTTTGTCCAACGATATCACGCATTTGTTTCCTACTTACATACTTGCTTGTGAGCATTAATTCCCAGATAGCAATTTTAGTTTGCAGCAAATTTGAAGCAGACATGCACTGCAAATCTGCAAGCTTTCTCCAAATTTGTCACGACAAGTGTGCAAGAGTGAAACAAACTTGCAGCAAGTTATCGCAAGCCTCGAAGTCACCATAGGACGAACTTGCTAATAACTACGTTTTGTTAGTAGAATCAATTATGAAATTAGAGTTCAAAAGTAATTACTTTAAAATGGGACAAAATGTATAAGTTTATTTTTCAACAAACATTGACTGTTTTTTCGGATTAATTTTGTTTATAAACGCTGAAATTTCAACATTCAGAAAAAGGCGATGTAGTTTTCTTTAAAGTACGAATGCTATATTTAGTAAAAAGATGGAAAATGTTTCAAAATTGTTTTTATAAAAAAGTTAGTTTTTTTTACAAATTATCATTATTTATTGAATTAATAAAAAGAAAGACGGTCTAGGAGATGCTATTAAATATCGGATGTTTTTTAAAAACAGAGACAAAGATAATTATCTCTTTGTGCTATCTTTGCATCACGCTTGTTTTGCAAATTTGCTGCAAGCTTGCAATGCAAGCGAGGTGGCTCTATTTGTCACGCTGAAATTGTAGCAAATGGGTTTTGGAAGAGAGGGTGGCGCTAGTTGTCACGGTGAACTTGCCACAAGTTCGCTTCCAGTTTGACGCGTCAAACTTGATATGACAAGGCAATATCAAGTCAAAATAAAACTGGCTGCAAACTTACGTGCTATTTGGGTTATTTTCGAGTAAAGAAAGGTCATATTTTTAATTTTTATAAAGTGTTTTATCAGAATTTTTAATTTAGTAATTTATTTTTAGCAGTATAAAGATGAGGAGTGAGAACATTCAAAGTTCCTAATTCCTTATATTTAAAATCTCGAAGTGAGAATAAAAAATTAAAGAATATGCATTTCCTTTTTAAATCTGATGAGTGTGTTTTTATATTGGATGCGAGTTGCCTTAAATTCGGTATAAGTAATAAGAATCATAAAATATTTTTATTATTTCCTTCAATCATTTTAATATAATTTTTCTTGAATTTTTTGGTTATTAGGAATTTCAGGGAAGCAACTGTCAATTCGCATGAGCATTTAATCTAAAATCTCAGCTGTGCTGTCCTAAGATAAATATTTCATTCAACTGTTAGATATATTATAAATGAATTTAGCTCAAAATCAAAACTGAATAATTATATCCTGTAAATTCTAAATAATTGCACTGTGATTTTATTATTATATTGCGCAAACCCTGTGTTCTTTCCTTGAATGTTGCTGTGAATTCGAATATGGTAGAATCTTTGGAAACCAGAAGAATTAAAATGTGGGCAAAGCAGAATTATATAATAAGTTTTCTTCATAAGACCAATTATGCTTATTTTTACATTGTATTTCATGCAATTCAAATGTGTTACCTCTGTTACAAGATTACACTTATTTATGATAAATAAATTATGTGACAGATATTTAAATCACATATCCTGCTATAAAAATGAGAAAGAACCTCTTTCTTGAACCTAATTTTCAAATGAATTAATACCAACACATGAAAATTTGGATGAAGTAATTCCAATTTTTGAACTAAATTTACAATTTTATAAATGAGATACAAGATATAAATTCGTAAATGCCTGGTTCCACAAAGTCTAATGATAAAGAAAACGTAGAAATGAAAACTTCGATGAGTCAAAGGCTAAGTAAATGTTATTAAATAAAAGATGTCCTCTTCTAACAGAAATGCTCTTTTGGCTCGCTTTTCATGCTTATAATTTTATTTCTTATCTCCTGAAATGTAAAAGGAGACCATAATCACTGCACACATTCTTCCATCTCATGTACAGTTACAGGATGGGAGCTTTGTGCATACACCTCAGATAGCAATTTTAGTTTGCAGCAAATTTGCAGCAGACTTGGCACTGCAAATCTGCAAGCTTACAGCAAATTTGACACGACAAGAGTGCAAGTGTGAAACAACTTTGCAGCAAGTTAGCGCAAGCTTCTAAGTCACCATGGGACGAATTTGCAGCAAGCCAAATTGCAAATTATAGCGAAAACAGAGTACGAACACAACTCGGGATAGAACTCGCGACCTACCGCTCAGTAGCCTGACGTCTATACCACTCAGCCAGCTGGACTACGAGAGGAGAAAATAGATTTTGCTAATACATCGTTCGTTCGATTCTATTCGTATACGATTTATTTTAAACTATTTTCTTGATTTCATTAATTTTTTGATTTGTGAATATGATTTGAAGTCAAAGAGAGAGCGATTTTCGCTGATAACTACGTTTTGCTAGTAGAATAAATTATGAAATTAGAGTTCAAATGTAATTACTTTAAAATGGGACAAAATGTATTAAGTTATTGTTTTTAACAAACATTGACACTTTTTCGGTTTAATTTTGTTTATAAATGTTAAAATTTCGACATTAAGAAAAAGGTGATATATTTTTCTTTAAAGTAAAAGCTTTTAGTAAAAAGATGGAAAATGTTTCAAATTTTTTTTTATAAAGAGGTTAGTTTTTTTTACAAATTATCATTGATTTATTGAATTAAAAAAAAGAAGGACAGTCTAGGAGATGCTATTAAAAATCGGACGTTTTTTAAATCAGAGACAAAGATAATTATCTCTTTGTGCTATCTTTGCATCAATCTTGTTTTGCAAATTTGCATTGCAAAGGAGGTGGCGCTATTTGTTACGGTGAACTTACAGCAGACTTGCAATGCAAGGAAGGTGGCGCTAGTTGTCACGGCGAATTTGCTACAAGTTCTCTTCAAGTTTGACGCGTCAAATTTGCTATGACGATGTATTATCAAGTCAAAATCAAACTTGCTGCAAACTTACGTGCTATCTTGGAATTGTCTGCTTAGGTAGTCCCAGAGGTGCTCAATATCGTTGTGATTGGGATCTATCTAGCCAGCCCTTTTTCTCTAACATCGTTCCTTTAGATATCCGATGCCAAGAACGGCAAAATGAAATTGAGCATTATCATCAGTTTGCACGGAGTCATGATACCACCATAATAAGGCCTTACCAACTCATAAAAAATATCATCTTGATATCTGGTTCCATTCGGAGTTACACCATAGAATTTATAAAAAACAGCGTGGCCATCAAAAATGATTCAAGTATAAACCAGGATTACAGCACCTCTATGAAAATTTCTATCATCTGATACTAGTTGTAATCTTGTCCCGTGTTTCTCCTAATCAGACTACGACCAAAGTAAATTTGAACCTATTTATAGAGAATTATAATATCCACAGCTCTCTGTATGAATTGACATGTCTTCTGGTTTAACATAGTCATGCACATCCCTACAGTCGAGGTGAGACGAGCCCACAAAAATAGGCTTCGAGCATAGGAACCTCCATTATGAAGAGGTCTTCGTACTGTAGTGGAATATATTCCTCTCCATACAGCTTCAAAAGAACCGAAAAGACAAGGATACAATGTTTTCTTCCTCTTTCTCAGGAAGGAAGGAAGCAGATAATGATTCCCTGATGTGGTTGTTACACGTGGTTGTGACAGGCCTCCTTGCAACTGAATTTGCCTATTGAAACTGAATCCAAACTCTGTGTACCACAACCTAAACGACATTGAGACGTCTTTCAGCCATTTTGTAATAAGATTATTTTAATCCACCACCTTAAAGAATTAGATAAACGATTTCTCCTGGACTTAACCAACAACAATTTTACACACAAAATTAAAAGCCTATAAAACTAATCAGAAACATACACACATGTAGCAGGAACCTGCTGTGAAAATCAGACATATTATTGATTTTGGGACTGTTTCTTTCAAAACTAATTCGAGATTTAACTTTATTACATTTGATTTAATGAATGCAACTGTTTCATATAAAACATATTTGCAATTTTTTTCAAATTTTTTTTTAAATGAACATAGAAAAACAGATTGATCCTTAATTTTAAGAGGAGAATGTATAAAGAAAGGCATTTGTAAAAAGTTTAAGGAAATATTTTACCTGAAACTTTCGTAAGTGCTGATAGTTCGGCGAAAAGGAGAAATATATAGACAACACACTTCCACATATTGTCTTGAGGTTTCAGGAACACAAAGTTATTTTTAAATCAAAGACGAATTTTGATTTAAAAGCTGGATCTGAAAAGTAAAATCTGTCCGGTCTCTTCCTGCTTTTATATTGATATTCAAATAACCAAATCTTTTTTTATTGCATATTCATGAAATATAACTATTGTCACTTTCCCTCATTTTTATTGATAGGTATTTACTTTTTTACATTCTTTAAGAAATATTTCTGGAAAAGATATGAATCATTGTGTACTAGATATTATTTGCTTTTCAACCATTTTGAAAGCATACATATGATAATAAATATTACTTAAATTATGGGTAGCAAACCGTCTTCAATCAAGGTTAAACACTTCAAGTGCAGGTTTTTTCTACATTTTCACTTAAAATGTTAGAAGTTAATTTAAGCGTTGGTATAATAATATTACAGGAAAAGTAATGAATAAAAGTTGGTTCGAGAATTAAAATTAACTAATTGATTTGTTATTTAAAATTAGATAATTAGCAGGAAAGATGATAAAAAATCTTAGTTCCATTATAAATGAATGGGATTAGGTTGCTGTTTGATGTGGAGAAATTAAAAATATATATGATACATCTAGAAATAATATGAATTTATGGGTTCATTGTTTTTAAATTCCAAAGTTTACAGAGTTAGTTTAACAGACTGGAAAGAGGAATTTTAGTTTTCTATTAATTAGTACCCACTAGCAATTTTAGTACTCGATTTAATCTAAATGATTTTTTGTTCATTATTTCTACATTTTTATCTTATTTTTTCTGTGCAAGTTAGCCAAAAATTTGAAATTCATCGCAAACATATTTAATTACCAACTAAACTCTCTGATTCTTTGATACTCCGTTCATTTTAAATTTTCACTAATTTTTCTACTTGTTCGATAGCTGCGTTCACTCTATTTTGAGTCAATTGCGACTTGTCTGTTATGTTACGGATCACCTAGGCATGGCGGTGCTATTGTGGTTTTCAGCATCTGCGTTTACGAAGAAGTTGAAATATTGAAATAGCCAATGGCCATGTTTCCGGAGACACCTGTTTGGGCTTCTCTGCCTGTGATAAGTCTGTTTCTTTTGAAACTTTCTAGAAAATGACGTCTTGCAGAGATTCTATTCATCGCCATTTGACATTTTCCCCCTCTTAAGAGAGATTTCGATCAAAAGCGATATTTCGTTTTCTTAAAAGTTTATGTGGTAAAAAATAGACAATACAGTCAAACCTGTTTTTGTGCGGTTCTTTTCTATACGATTTTTTTTTGTGCGTTACATGAATTCCAACGGTGTTGGCATTATAACACCGTTGTAATGTTTTCTATCAGTGTACATATGTACACTGCAAGGCGCTATGTTCATTTGTTATCAACAGTCTTCCGATTTTGTACCAGTTCATCACAAGAAGATGCGCGTTTTGGACTACGACGAGTAGCAGTGAAATGTGTGCATTTTTAAAATTTCTCCAGGTGTAAAATGAGAAATTAAATTTTTATTATATGTTTCCATGTGTAATTTTAATTATTTATTTTCTTTGAAAGAACTTTCTCACTGTTTCGTAAATCTTTGACATAGTTTCTAAGTGTAACTTTTTTTCATGCGTTCCCTCTCCACCGCATAAAAAAATTCTGTAATGTGTTTTAAAATTATTTGTTATAAGTAATTATGAAATTTCTGAATATTTATTTTTTGTGCGGTTTCTTTTATGCTGTCCCTATCTACCGCACAAAAACAGGTTTCACTGTATATATATATATATATGCCAAGAGTAACTTTTTTTTGTAGAAAATATTTAAATTCATTGAGATGAGCATCTGAAAGTTATAAAACTTTCGTTCTGATATAGAATTTAAACATTGAATCTCCAAGAATATTTTATACTGGTAAGAAAATATATAAATGATTAAGAATTTTGCTTTGAATCTGAATTGAATTTTGCTTTTTTGATGAATAAGTTAGATTAAAAAAGCCACCTCAACTTTATTTTTTTGAGTATGTTACAAAAGTTTGTTTATTTTTATTTCAAATCACGCTGCGAGTGTTCATTTGATCTCCGCTATGTGACGCCTTTTGTTTGTTGGAATTGCTTCTAACTTCCTATGTCCGACAAAACAATTTTCGGAATTATATCTGCGGGTTTGTTAAAGTGTATTTGAATGTATATCTTTGTTATTAACAGAAAAGGCTTCGCTTGTAGTGACAGGTTTGGGAAATATATATATACAGTTAAATTTTTTACAAACAATTAAATTTCAAATAACATTTTCAATATATACACCTATAAAACCAATAATTAAAATTAAATACAAAATAATGTTACATTATTAATAATCATACAATGAAATACAAAAAGATAATTACATTATAAGCTATTACTATGAGAAAGACAACTCAGAATTGGAATTACAACAATCAAATGCCAATCGACCTTAGGATTCGATTATGTCACATTATTTCGAAATTTATAGGCACCAACCTTCTGTGAGGGCCAATTGTTGGAAAAGGACAACAAATATAGGAGTAAATCTCCAAAATATATAAAGAAAAGAACGAGAAAATATAACTAAATGCTTACCAATTGAAAGTCTTAGCAATTATAATGCCAAGAGTTATATACGAAATACAGTTCCGCATTTATAGTGAAAATATTATAACTAAATTAGGTTATTTATGCTATACTAAAACATCATTAATAAATTAAACTATAAATTTAATTTTAAACTCATTATAGTAACATATTTTAGTATGAAAATAATCTTAAAATTATATGATGCAATCTGAAAATTAAATGATGCAATCTTAAAATTAAATGATGCAATCTTAAAATTAAATGATGCAATCTTAAAATTAAATGTTGCAATCTTTTTCTAAAAAATGCGGCTCCATTTACCTATGTGGTAAAGTACTAAAATCTATGCTAATTCGATAAATATGATTATTTCAAAATAATTAATTCCAAAAGACTATTAATTTAAAGGTGTTAAAAAATTTTTGTTAACATAGGCAAACATGAAATTAATAGGAAGTCCATATCTCAAAGCATTTTCAATAAATGTATCAATATATGATCTCTGTTTTTGGTTTGGTTTGGCATTAGGGATGAAAATCAGTGTTTTAGGCCTTACGGCGTAACTGATTGCAAGAAAATGTCAAACTTTTATATTTAGCAATTCACAATAACTTCATCCCCTGAAGAAACGTTATTGTGCTTTTATTGCGTTTTTCATTTCACATTTTATACTCTTTCATTTTATGATTTATACTCTATCTACCACAGCGCATTTGGACTTGCAGCTTTTAGCGCATTCATTGTGTATGTGATATATTTTATATATATTTATCCATCTGTTACTGTTCGCATTTTTGTCTTTACTCGGATATACTTTCAATTCGTTTTTTCGTTATATATATATATATAAAGCGAGTAAATATATAGAACTTCAAAAGAAAATTTAATAGTCCAGTCGAACTGTACTTTTACATGGAAAAATAGATAAAGTAATTTTATTGCTTTACGTTGTTGGGTCGGCCATACAAAACATGGCACTGTATTCTGCAGGCGGAGATCGGACCAGATAAGTGAGGAGGGACATTGGAGAGTTTGGATTTTTACGTTGAAATAAAAAGCTATTAAACAGAGAGGAAAAGTTTAAATTATAAATTTATAGGTAGTTAAAAGATCTACAAAATATGTTGACGAACGTTAGAATAGATTAATTAGGGCAGGAGTAACTTTTGAAAAAACATAAATTTTGAAAAAGTATATATAATTTTTTTACAATTAAGTAACGTATTTTTTAGAATTTCACTTAATTACGCATTATATAGCAAGGTATATCTGGTAAAAAATTCACATTCATATGCTTATTATTTTTGAAAAATTTAACTTAAAACAAAAGATCGTCGTGGGAAAATGCCTGTTAGTACCTTTTTATTTCTCCGAATTCGCGGAGAGGAAAACGAATTCTACTCTAAAAATGTTGTTCCACAATCTCAAATGCCTTTATAATGGTCGACTTTCAGTAAAAAGTGCTGAAAATTAAGTTTGAAGTTATCATTTTGCCTAATCGCATATTTTCCAAAGAAAAATATTTTTGCGATAGGGACAATTCGATCAGGGATAACAAATGAGATAAAATGTTAAATTAAAACTTAGTTTTCAGAACTTTTTATTGAAAATCGACCACTATAAAAACACTTGAAAATGTAGAACAACACTTTTAGAGAAGGAATTTTTTTCTCAGCGAATTCGGGATGATAACAAAGTACTTACAGCCCTTTTCCGACGAAGTTCCTTTTATTCGAAAAAGTTTAAATTGTGAAAAAATATTAAACATAATGATCTGAAATTTTTACCATAGATAACCCAGTATATAAAACGTACTTACATGAAATTTCAAAAATTTCGCTTCAACTGTAAAAAAATTAAAAATACTTTTCTACAATTTAAGATCGTTTTACTGACTATGAATTTTTAATTATTATTTATACTTTTACTCTGATATTTCTAGCCCTTTATTTAAACACAAAATCCAGATCTTTCGAATTCCCGGCCCATCCCACTTATCCGTTGAGATCTCCGTCTGAAAAGTGCAGTGCCATGTTTTGTATTGCCGACCCAAAACCCTAAAGCAATAAAATTGCTGTTATGTATTTTTTTCAGAACTTTAACAGAAATTTTTCATGACTAATCGACTGGACTTTAATGTTAAAATGAAGAATTGCGTATCTTTTCTCTTTTTAATGACATTCTATATATTAGTACTCTTAATACTAAAAACAAAATTTGTTTCTGGTACAAGATGTTCTCTCATCCTAAACTAAAAGTCAACATTTTAAAAATGAGTAGTATATTTGCATTTTAGATTAAATAGAAATAACTAAATATATTCCGCGCATGGATCTCCTTTCAAGTATTCGGTTAATAGGCATCATTATTTGTTTTAAGTTCACACTTTGTAAATGTTACTCCCAAAAATCATTTTTGGATGACATGAAATAATGCCAAAAACAAAGAAATTGATGCGCTCTCGAAAATAATGAAGAATTATTTTTTTGCTGTATCATGCCAGATTCCTTCACATTGTTAAAAGAATATGCTGCAAGATAATCATCGGCATTTATCGAATAGATCTTATTATATTGTTATAAGATGGCATTTGTGCATATAAATGAAAGGATCTTTTCCTCCCTATTTTTGAATACTCCTTCTATAATAGTTCCACAATTTCGTGCGACGAAATCTTGCGCAATGCAAGAATCTACAGCAGTGTAAACTACAATTAAAATTCATCAAAATCAGAAAACTCAATTGGAAGTTTAGGTCTTATAGTAATAACATGTCCATTATCACTGCATACTTCTTCAATTATATCACCCTTTCTAATCGTTGTGAATTAATTTATATTTTCCTTTATGGTCAAATTTCTAAGAGTAAGCAGCTTTCATTACTTGCTTATTTTGAGTAATGTTGTTTTGAACAAATCCTATTCAAAGTTAGCAAGTCTGACTTGATTTTAAAATCATATTTTTGTGATTTAATACAAAGCTGAAAGAGTGATTAAAACACAATGCTAATTCAAAGGTAACGAATTGGTTCACCAAATTTAAAATATTTTAGAAGAAATTTTGTAATGGTAAATGGTTTTAATTAATTGTGATTTCACATATTTCAATTCAGAAGTAAACATCTATGGCACTTTTTATAATTTTTCCGAAGAGTTTTAATCACCCTAATGTTTAATACTCAATTTGACATTCGGATATCTATGTTCCGATGACAGATTTTATTATTGTCTTCATATCATATTTAGTGCTGACAATAATATAAAATGATTCAGCTTTTTTAAATTCTGTCTGAAAAAAATGCAATAGCTATCGAAAGCAGTTTTGATATCTATTTATCAACAGTAAAGAAATAGTTAAATTCAGTTGACGTTTCTAAAACACTTTGCATGATCCTAGTAATATTACGAAATATGGCTGAGGAGACTCAAACTCTTTATGAAACGATAATAGACCCTTCCTGTTATGGAGAGAACTTGGAACAAGTTAATATTCGTATATTGAATAAAAAATATAATTTAAATATTATATTTATATTAATAAAAAATATTTATTTCTGGAAAACCTTTCATCATTGTTTCTCTTAGAAAATAACAGAAATTCTGCTAGCTGAAATACTAACAGCTTTCAAAATCTTAATGTTATAGAACAGGAATTTTTATATAATTTGCCCTATAAATCTGGCTTAGAAGTTATGACACAAAAATTTACTCTGTATTTCGCATATGGGCAGTAAATCATTATTTACTAAAAATACTCATACAAGGCATTTACTTTAAATTAAAATACAATGCTTCTTTAACGTCTTGTCGAATATTCTGTAAGTTTCGCAAAATCTGGCATAAAACTCTGAATGTTAAAAGTAAAAACCATGGGAAAAATTTCGTTTGTTCTGAAGAAACCTTTATATCTTCCCAGATATTTATGATATTTTTTGAAAATGCATGTCAGCAATGTGCATACGAAGTAAAACAACTGATTAAAGTTTCAAAACATTATCAGATTACAGTGAAACATGGCAAACCAAAATTACTTTCGTCTTCATCAATTTGCGGACGATCCCCTAAATGTCCTTGTGACAAAATCTTAGCTGCAAAATATGAGTTCCAACGTATCTACTTCCCAAAATTCTTCATAATTGATTGTAAACAATTGTATTCAAATTAACTCCAAATATTTCGATTTTTACCAATCTTGCAACACTTTTGAACAGTAGTGTATATAATTCAAAAACATCTTGCTTATTTACGAAAATAATCAGTAATTTTTTACAGAAATAGATTGTATAATTTTCCATCATTTATTCTCAATAATATTTAACAGGAATAGATTACATAATGCTTTGTTTCAATAATGTATTCTCATATAAATTTTATTACAAATAGATGGCATAAGGTATCAGTAATGCATTCATTATAATTTTATTATTAAAATACTGCAGTTAGGATAAAATTATTCACTCATTTTACATATCTGTTCCTACATGTCTAATCAGTGCGAACCATTTCTCTTCAAGGTATCTTAAATTATTTCAAAACCCAAACATCAGAATATCAGATCAACGCAAAACTTCCACTTTTAAGAAAATAGTCTTTTCAATATTTTTTATTCTTAGTTCCGTGAACAGTAGAATTCAACCATCCCTCCCAAAAAAACCCCAAAATCTGCTTTACATCTTAGCCTTTAAACGTTTGGCTAATTTTTTCACTCATTGTTTAGACAGCATTTGAAAGGACACAATGTATTAACAAAATTACAATTAAATGTCTGCATTTATCATATTACCAAAATTACAATTACATATCTGTTTTATCAATATTAAAAAATTACTATTGGAAGTCCCGCCCTTATCAATATAATTCAAATGTTTTAATGGTGCCGAACTAGCCATTGATTCGCCAAAACATTGAAATCAGTGAAATGGCGCCAAAATTTTTATAACAGTCCATTACTCAACAATGCAGTTAATTTCTTAACTAACCCTAGAATGTTTCGTATTTGATGAAGTAAAACAATAAATGGTAAATTAATTAGATGTACCTTGAATCAGTGGTGTATCTGCAACTTTTGTGACCCTGAGCGAACTTGTAATATGCAGTTCTTCCTTAGGATTTGCAAACTCAAAATACTAATAAAAATTACAGGTAAAATATATTAATATACATTATTTCCTCCTTCGACGCCCTCAATATCTGCAAATGTTTGCGAAATCGCGCGTCCATCACCAGTGTTTCTTCCATACTTTAGCAATTTACAGACAAAGGCAAAATATATGAATGAATAACGTAACTTTTTTATGTAGACTATGATTGAGCTAGTGTTGCTGCTTTTCTTAGTCATAAAATTGTTCTCCTGCATGTTTGATTTGTCCTTTGAAAATGCCACCGGGGACGGACCACCCCTTCCGCCCCACTTCAACTCCGCTACTGCCTAAAATTTTAATTAGGTTTATTTTAAAGCTAGTGTAAAATAACTAATTATATTTCCTAAATAAATTCTGACCATTTCACGAATTTGAAAGACCAAGGTATACATTAAAACCGTAAAGTAAAAAAAAATAAGAATAACATATATGTTCTCAGAAAAACTTTCAGATAAACATTTTTTCAAATCAGAAAAAATAATTTTGCGGCATTTTATAAATATACCTTAAAACACCTAATTATAGCACGGTGAAAATGGTAATACTTTAAATTATTTATTTAATTTCTTGTTTTCCCTCAAACGTGTCATTTTCCGGAAAAATTCAGATTCAACATTTCAATCCTTCATTTAAATTTTAATGCCACATACAACTTGACCCATACGAAGCCATAGGAGAGAGTGAAAAAAACTGAAGAAAATGTTATTAAACTCTCTCACTTTCTTCGAACTGGCCTTTTCAATGCTTTACTTCTTTCCTCTTTACTCTGGAGACAAAAGACTTCACAATCGATACGACTTTTTAGAAAGAGGGAGGAAAGCCTGACATTTCGATGAAGGAAAAAAAACTATAAACAATAGTGCTGCAACAAAAAGCCCGCCAATAGAAAAACGGAGAAAAAATCGTATACACAATGGTATTTCCACCACGAAATTTCCGCTCAGAAGTTTCCCGAATCGAAACTGAAAATGAATGAAATGATATATACACTATTTAATATATACATATAAGGCTATCTTTTAAAGGAAAAAGCTATATCGATATATCGGAAACGGGAGAAAGGAAACGAGGAAAGAAAGGAAGTGGCATGGAGGAAACTGGAAGCAAAAGATACAGATAAAAGAAGTCCTCTCAATTTTCTGCTCGAATATGCACATTGTGAGAAAATTTGGTTTCCATCTATGCTTGCATATAAGGATGCAGATGAAAGAATAACTGATACTGAATGTTTAGCTACATTTACTGAAATTTTTACAAAGCTTTATATCTTATGCCCTCGAGGAAAATGATAACATAGAAGTTATATTTTAATTGCTTAATAATTGGTTAAAAATTAAACATACGGCTGATTCATCTTCCAGTTTCATAAATGTCACACTGGTTAGAAATTTTTGATTACAGTTAGGGATAAATGAATTTATTGTATTGAATATCCAACTTAATGTTAATATATTATTCACAGTATATTTCAATAATTAGAAATTAATTAAAATTTCAATTTATTGTTTGTGTTGTATCCTAATTTTCAAGAATCTACGAAATCGTTTTATACTACCAGAAAAAAACGATAATACTGGACATTAAGAAACATTTGAGGGGAAAAAATGGCGTACCATAACCTAATATAAACTTTGAAGGTAAAACATACAATAAAAAGATTGCGTTTGATAATTACTAACAACAGGCAGAATTCATATGAAGAGGAGCAGATAAAAATATCATTAATTCAAAAATCCAGTTTATTGAGTGTATTGTGTCATCATTTTCAAGAATCGACGATACCTTTACATACTACGAGAAGGAACAGAAATCCTTAATCCTTTGAAATTAAAAATAAATTACAAAGATTGTGTTTTTTTAGTTTGATAACTTTTAACAGACAGAATTAATCTCAAGATGAATAGAAGAAAAAACATTTTTGATAAAATTATTAGAAATAGGAGGAAATGAAATACTGGAATATTTTCTAATGCACTTAGAAAATAAAAAAAAACTATTATTATTCTTATTTATTTTTGTACTCATAAGACGGTTTCTCAGTTTTCTGTTTTACAGTGTTCTCCTTGATTGTGTGAATATACTGTTGGGCGATCTTGAAAATTTTGAAGCATCTTGCCATAACATGCCATAGCAAACCGTCTTCTTAACAATTCTTAATTAAGTTGTAAGCTTTATATTTTTATTCTAAAATCAATTTAAAAAATAAACTTATACAATATTTCAAAATTAAATTTAACATTAAAGATATTAACATTGAGAAGATTTATCCAATTGCTTATATATTAATGCAAAAACTCCGACTTAAAAAGCAAGGCGAGACGTATAAATACACCTCGCTAATATAAAAAGAAATGTAGCTATTAATATATGACTTTATCTGTGAAATATATCTTACGAACACATAACTGCCATATTTGTTACTTCTCAATGTTTCAAACTACGGAAATCAAATAATTTGAATTTTATTATATTGATGAAGTTGACTTTGAAACTTTTTTTAAATACCTATAACTTTAATAAATATCTTAATTTCATTGAACATCGTTTAGTTATTCAAAATAAGACAGAATTGGCCTTCTAAAACGGAATTTTGCGTTCAGAATCAATTCATGCACTGAAACTGCACAATAACCTTGATAAAATAAAGTAATTTGCCAAAACTAATCCAAATCTGGGCTGAAAAGAAATTACACCATGAATAGTTTAATTATTTTAAAGCAGTTAAATTTTCTTATAAAGTATCTTGAATTCGAAATAAAGAACATTTTATCTTTTTTTACTTTTAATTTGAACTCATGGCTTGAATAATATTTATTGCATAATGTGTGGAAGTTGTTTCAAATTTATTTTTAAAGTAACCTATACGATAAGGTCTTTAGTAAAATGAATTGTAAGATTCGAAGCTGTCAACTATAAAGAAAATAAAATTCTGATATAGAAAAACAAAACAGGGAACATAACTTACAGCTAAAGAGAAGAATCGCATTGTTATCCTTAATACTTCTCATTTCAAAAGAAGAAACCAGCATTCGAAACATTCTAATATCAAAGATAAGAAACTAGTTTTCAAAGTGTATAACATGCTGATACAAACATCGCTTATTTCTTGCACTGTAATCTCAGACATTCTTACTTGTTAAAAATAACATTAAGAAGTGTCCTTCATCTAATTTATATGCCATTAACATTTTAATTCTAATTAAGAGCAAAGAAAAACTTATTTTTGTTAACGAACATTCTTCGCACATCTTTCTTCATTTCAGATTCTTCATGCGAGAAAATCTCAGCTGACATGAGAAGCAAAATGCGTCTCAGCAGCACAAGGAGGGAGACAAGGAAACGAAATTATCCACAACCTACACTGACACCCTTATAAATTAACCGCAACCCCTAACCAATTTCTCACCGGGCAGACAGCCCAGACACGGCGAAACCCTTTCCCCAGAAGCTAATAAATCAAGCTCGGTCCCGAACTCGACGATTTAATTTCGGACTCGACTCTGTCCCGCTACTAAAGTTTGTGCTTGACTCTCGCCGCTCCTAGCACTTCCAGTTAAATTTGATGTATAGTCAGCCTCTTTTCTCTGTTATAAAGCGGCCTCCTCGAAACCCGTATTTCATAAAGTCGCGAGATCTTGTTAAAGAGCTTTCGCCTTTTCCATCGAGGTGTTGGAGGAGGGGGATAAATATTAATACCATGGAGTCCGTTGGGTGTCACGCTTAAAATTTAAGTGTTGTTTCGAGAATATATAGTTCCCTGGAACTGGGTATAAATGAATCTTCTGCTAAATCAGTGGGCGTCCATAGATGTATTTGTGGTAACAGCTCGTCGAAACTTGGTAAAGATGTAAATTTTACTGCAATTAATAGGCCTACAGAACCGTTTTAACGCCTAGATCGTATTGTGATTTGGTGAAATCAAATATTGATTGTTTGCTCATATATTCAAATGGTATAAAATAATGATTTATAATCTGGACATAACTTGCTTGTTAACGTGCAGAACCTAGAGGTAAAAATGCAATAAATATTTTTTTTATCACGGTTAGAAGCTTGTGTCCATATTCGTTATTTCTGTGCGATAATGAAGTTAGGAAGGAGAGGTATCATATAGGTTTCTAATTAGTCAACCTTAATTATTTGGCTGGAATTACTAGATAACGCGCTGAAACTAACTAACATTTTATATTACTAATAAAAAATAATTTTAAAAATAATTGATTTTATTTTTATGCCATACAGATATTTTTAATCCAAAAACATTTATTGGAATTAATGTGACGATTCTTGCTATTCTTTTAAATAATTAACACGCACTGTAGAAATTAGAATTTAAAGATTTCTGATGTAGAAATACATTAATCAAGAACTAACATTTGAACCTCAATGTTTATAATACTTGCATGGCGTTTCAAGTCGTATAATATGTATGAAATTAATTCTCATGAATAAAATTATAATTAAGTTCTCATAGGAACTGATGAAAATAATTTCTACAATGTCCTTAGAAAAGACAAACAGAAATGTTAATTACACAGAAATAGATGAGAAAAATTAAAAGAAACGGATGGATAAATAATAGATTCTTTGCTACTTTTGCTGCAGTTCGTAAAAAGCACTGACAGATTATTTAATCTAAGTTCTTAAAACAAAACATTCAATGCGCATGTGGAAATGGTCTTGCTCTAATTAGAAAGCAGATGCATTAATTAAAACAAAGGAAGAAAGAATCAGCCATATCATGACTTTTAATCTTCCGTGTTAGGGAATTTTGATAAGCTGCAGCGGAAAGCTTGTTGTGAGTAACAAGTATGGAAAAAATATTATTGATATGAAAAGTGGAGTCGGATAAGTTTTCTTGAAATCAATTCTGCACAAATTTTTATGAAAAGTAGTTCGTTACTATGTATAAATCATTCCTCATATATCTTCATACAATTTTAGAGGCTCTAAGAGTACACTAGATACACAATAAACACTTTCTTCAATATACAATTTTCAGATCATAACCCGCAACATAATCTTGATATATAATTTTGTCAGATAATTATAACATATCAAAGTATTTGAATAAGAAAAGGTTATTTAACTCATGCGATTATTATTAGGGTTATTTAGGTTAGGCCCATGCGTGAGAGAAGATGAAAGACTCCTCTCTCATGAATATAGTACTTTAAAAATTCTATATTACCAGTTTCTGACTAAAAAATGTTACCTTCAGTCGATTTGTTGAAAACTCGAGTCAGGCCCATTGGTCTGTCTGAAACTCATCTCTCATGTATACTGTGCATGAAAGATGACATAAGACAGACTGCCTGAGTCCGGCCTCTGTGGAATGGGGCGGCTTCAGGCGGTTTAGGGCTCATAGAGTTAAAGAGCATCCAGAGGGTTGAGCATATCCATGCTTCCTATCAAATCCAATAACACAAACTGCCAAACCCATTGAAAACATTGTGATAGGTAATATGATTTTCAGTTTGCTACGCATTCTTCCCACATTTAATTTTTTAAGCACTTAGAATGTGTCTTATAAATTTTAATTGGAAAGTCGATTATATGAGTCTTTTGGGACTTTAATGAACAATATATGCACCAAGGCATTCAAATTCATAATCATTTGAATGATTATCTATGTTAAAATATGATTTCTAGTCCTTCTTAAATTTTACATTAAACTCGAAGATTTTCACAATTAAATTGAGACTCACCATTTCTAATATAATGTAAACAACAATATTTTTCAGATATTAAAGGATATTTATTGAGTTGTATGACCCCATTAAGTTTTCAGGATTAGAAAATTAATAACAGTTATGATTCCACTCGATTAAACTGGCTCATTTCCTTTTATAAGTCATTCAAGCTGTCAATAGGGTTTCCCTTTCTTCGTAAACTTTACATTAAACTCGAAGATTTAGACATTTAAATTATCATTACCATCTGTAATATAATGTCACCAAATCAGTTTTAAGATATTAAATTATAATTATTGAGTTATAAAACCCTATACAATTTTTAGGGTCAGAAAATTGATAAAAGTTATAATTCCACTAAATTAAATTGGCATATTGCCTCTTACAAGTCATTCAAGCTGTCAATATCTAAAACTATGATTCTATTGATTAATCTGCGTTAAAGTAGGGTTTTCATTTTTTTCAAACTTTACATTAAAACCGAAGATTTAGACATTGAAATAGCGCCTTACCGTTTCTATTATAATGTAAACAAAAACATTTTTGAGGTATTAAAGGATAATCATTGAGTTATATAATAATATACATTTTTTAGGGTTAGTAAATTAATAAAAGTAATAATTCAACTCGATTAAATTGGTTCATTTCCTGTTATAA
>BGPR01003561.1:0-120536 GCA_013235015.1 Araneus ventricosus
CAGCAAAAATAAGCAAATCACAAACCCCCTCCTCCCTTGGGTGCTTACGTAATATTTGAACGGCCCCTATTTTGAAAAGTTAGCAATCAGAAGGAGCCAAATCAGGAGAATAGGAGGAATATTTATTAATTTAATAGTGTGAATCGCGTACTTTAATGCTCATAATTACAGAAGTGTGAGCTGGTGCACGATCGTAGCGAAAATAATCTCCTTCTTTTTCTCTAGGTCGTCTTCCCATTATTTCAATAATTTAGAAAAGATGCTTAATGTTGTACAGTAATTGTTTTACTCTTTGCAAAAAAGTCTAAAAAGATTATATCACGAGCATCCCTGATGACTGTGGCCATAACTCTTCCAGTTAAAGGAAATGTTTTTGCTATTTTAGAGGCAGAACTTCCGCTTTCACCCCATTTTTTTATTGTTCCTTTGTCCCAGGCTGATAATGAATAGTCCAAGTTTCATGCACTTTTACAAAACGATTCAATAATTTGAAAAGGCTTCATACTTTCTCGGCAACATCTCTTTGATCCAGAGTGAACAATTGTGGCACCCATATTTCTCAGAATTATGGGTATATTATGTATACTGTCATTTGAAATGCCCATAGTCTTAACAATTTCACGCGCATTTGCTCTTCTGTCATCAATCACTACATTATGGATTTTTCACTGATTTTTTTATGCAATAACCTCAATAAGGCTTCCTGAGACTTCAACATCACATGTACTCATATGACCACTTCTAAGTTACCAAAAACTGTTTTTACACTTATAAACTGTTCAAATAGAAGGTGCAGCGTCACCATAATGTTTATCAAGCTTTCTTTGGCTTCCTGTGCAATTTTCGCTTTCAGAAAATAATATATCGTCACTACACGAAATACTTTCTCCTCCATCTGTCACAAGGTAATCGATTCAAATAAGTGTTAAACACAGCCTAATAAATATATCTGAATGAAATTTTGTGCAATACCCTTCAAGACTTACAGGCAAAAAAAAAATAATAATTTCGGTATTGTTCAGTGGTTTCATCTCTTAGACTTTCCACGGACTTACCGAACAACTCTCGTATTCAATCAAAAAAGCAATAAAAATTTCTCACTTTTTGTAAGAAATAAAAATTTCTCACTTTGAACATGTTAGATGTGAATTGTATTATTTATTTTGAAGTTTTATTTATAATTGTTGCATTCAAAATACTGTTTACTGTGCACTAAAAATATTATTTTAAAAATTATTAATAAATTTTAGTTATAATGATAACTACTTCATTAAAATTACTTGTTTATTTATTAATCATATATTATTCGTCAAATGTGTTAAATATTAAAAATTAATTATCATAGACTTTTCTTAGCTTAAAATTTGTAATTTCCTCTGTAGTTTCTGAACTTATTTTCAGAGCCAGATTTTCTTTATTCGAATTTTTGCCTGAATCGAATTTTTATTGCGGTCCCATCAGTTTTAAATTATCCGAGTTCTATTGATTGAATAAATAGAACTTTATTGTAGTAACATGTTACAGTTTTCACAATCAGTCAGATATCTCAAATGGATCTTTCAAGGTATCATCTGTATTTTGAAAAAGATTTATGTTTATAGTTTTACAAAAATAAAAATAAAAATTTAAAAGCCATATATATAAAAGTAATACACTAATCAAACATTTTCATAAATACAATAAATATATCATATGAAACAGTGTGAAACTAGAATCATCATTCTTAATTAGATTTCAACTATTAAACAGTCTCATTATCCTAGCAGTTTCTAAGAAAAATTCAAAGTTATGATCCAGCAGTTAACTTCTCTTAAAATGAGCCATTAATTATCGCTCCCTCCTCTACTTATCTAATATAAACTTAGCTAATGAGTTTAATTTGTTACGGATAATTAATGGTTTCAGCGGTCTTTGACCTTTCACTCAGACTGAAGCGGCGTAAAAACTTTCTACAAGCAATTTCTTATGAGAATGAATTGGTTTGAAATTTTTTAAACGTTACTTAACCTGTAAAAAAAGAAACTTCCATTAATCTACTGACTGAGGAAATTGAAGTTATCAAATAAAAGTTTCATAATCACCTAACAATTAATTTGGAGGGCGCAATCATTATTAATTGATAATTTCGAATAAGAGACGTTAGGTCTGCACTGAAAGCAAATTTTGCTATCCTCATCCTAAGCTGCACCTTTCTTTTTCTTACTTTCTCATGAACAAAGTTCACATAGAGAAATTATTGTAAACGTGAAAAATTTCAACATACAAATTTGGATGAATTTCGACATTTATACCTATATGCTATAGGTTCAAGGCCAGTTCATCCAGCCTTTCTGAAGAAATTCGAGAAAAAATTTTTAAATCCGAAAGTATTCCGATACATTTCGTCATATAGTGTACATTGTCGCTTAACAAGCAACACCACCTATCTCAATTGTTTGAAATTTCAAAGAGGAAAAAAATATTAGAATTTCCGTAATCAATAACGATTATTTTTGAATTTTTTTCCACACCTGGTAGGAACATGCGGCCTCATGTTCATGCCAGATGCTAAAAAAATTCCGAAATATCTGTTATTGGTTACGAAAAATTGAGTATTTTCTTCCTCTTTGAAATTTCAAAAAATTGAGATAGGTGGTGTTGCTTGTTAAGCGAGATATATACATGAGATTTTCAACCAATCAAGTCAATCAATTAAATGCAAACAATATTCAAAATTTGAAGAGAGGTGATAAAAATTATCAACGAAGTAATGTAAATAAATAAAAAATAATTTCACAATTAAAAATTAGTTAACAATTGAAAAAGTTTTCTCCATTTATTTCCAGGACACAATAACGAAGAGAAATTAATATTAGTTTAAAATACTCCAAAGCAATATTTCTCAACAACGGAAAGGAGCAATATAATAAATATGAATGCATTCTAAACATGGCACCATTTATTATGAAAGCAAACGTCGAGATAATTTAACACAATTGATATACAAATTTTCACATTTAGGAGTCTCTTCGAATCAAATATTAACAAATAGCGCATATTTTCTTTGAATAATTATTACTTTCTTGTATACGAAGTATACAAAGAGAAAGTATTGTAATCGTCAAAAAATTCGAACTCGAGATTTTGACGAATCTCCACGTTTTAGATCTCCCTGAGTTCGAAAAACACAATTTTAGAATTATGTCTGTGAACACGATAACTCGAAAACTATTAGAGATAAAGGGGTGAAATTTGGTATGTGAACTTGACACATAATTTGTAGGTTTCTGTCAACTGTGATACATGCATTTTATTCGGTACGCATCTCTTTGAATTCGATTCGTTACCTAGATATTTTTCAATCACTATAATGAAAAACCTTCTGATAGTCATTTGATTCTGGGCAACAGTAGGTTCGAATTTTTTCAGCCACGCGGGGGAAGGGGAAACGGCAATTTTTTGGGGAAGTATACGAGAAAGTTTAGGGGAGAACACTCCCGCTGGTTTTTATTACAAGTTTAATAAATAAACGATAGTTGTTTTGATCAAAGTCTGCTCAGTTTATTCCAGCCAGTAATCAAAAATACATTAGAATTATTATTTATCCTGTATCGTTGCTATTTCATCCTAGAATGAATTGCTCTTTCGTTATCATTTCTAATCAAAAGCAATTTAAGATTGCATGAAAGTTCCAAAATAAATCACTTTATATGAAACAAATACAGCTGATGAATTTAATGCGAACAATGCCAAGAGTGCAGTCGGCAACTTTCTTATGCAACATTTACTTTGCAGATTATCTGTGACTCATTTCCAAAATGGTGCTGGCGTTTATTCAAATATTTGAAGAGTGAATGAATCGACAGTGTGACGATTGTCTGTTGTTACTTCGTAGTTTTGATTATTCATAAACTTATTTTTTCCGTACATTTCAGATCAATAAAGATAACGTGATTGCAGTTCCAATTGCATTAAGTGTACAATGGCTGGCCGTTGTTATTAAATTTTGAATCAATACAAAATTCGGTATGACCAAACATGCGAGTTTTTGCGCCGTCATATGGCAGAACCAAAATTAAAAATCGTAAAATTATCGACGCTTTTGAATGAAATGAAAACAGAATAATATGATGCACGATACTATTCGTTTAAATTATAAAAGACTACTTAAGAATATGAAATAATGTAAAACGGTGCAATATGTGTAAAGTATCGCAAGACTATGCAGTATTAATTTGGTCGCAATTTCATAGATTTTACTTTATATTGGACTTTTAAAATATATGTGCACAACATGGTAATTATTGAAATTTCTAGGTTGGCGCAGGATAACCTAGAGTTAACTTGAAGTAGTTCTGATTTTTTAAGAGATGTGTTTATGTTTTTGTGAAAAAGAATATCTTCAACAAAAAAATATAGGTTTTTTTTTTTTGTTTTTTTTGAGGCCGTGGTGCTCTAGTGGTGGTTAAGTCTCGTCTTCGGTGCCAGATTGTTCCAGGTTCGAAACCAGTTCCATTAAAAGATTCATCCTATGTGTGGGCCTAGTGTATTTTAATCTTAGGTCGTAAGTGAAATATCGGATGCGGTACCGAAGTTTGGAGAGGGGTTGCCGGATCAGGTAATAGCCCTCGGCTTCTGACCCAGTTTAAAATTAGGAATTCCTATAATAGCTTTCGATTCGGGCTTCAAAACGGGACATTAATATAACTAAACTAACCTTAATTTTTCATCCGTTTACAACTCGTCATTAGAACACGTGAAGTATAAAGTAGATGTAAAAGAACGCAATAACAAGTATGGGTACAGTAAAAAATTCTAGAATGGGCATTAGGTTTGAATATGACTGCATTAGCCATTTCTAAGAATAAATTACGGAAATAGTTCTGTGTCTTGTTCTGAATTCTCTACTTTTGTAATACAGACATCTCTACGTATGTCTTTTTACGTATGGAGAAATATTTGATGAGAGGACAGAAAATCAAATTTAAATCTAAATAAAGAAAAAAAACCAACGTTGAGGAAACAAAAGAGATTTCTCAAAATGTATGCTTACGGAAATCAGGGAGGAGAAATATATAAATGGATGATAATACCGCTATTCTAATTCACTATAAAACAATGAAAGTAGATATTTCCGAAATTATTATAACTCCCAAATTAATTTGTTTTGTTGCATTTGTGGCGAAGATAAAATTTAAGCAAAGAGTTTCGCAAGTTAAGATATCAAATAAACTAAATTTAATTTAAAAATTTGTTATGATATTCTCACATCAACTTCTTGATTTAACTTGATTTATCGCTAGTCTTTTGTCAAATAACATAGGTGAATTATGAATAAATTGTGGCATTATATAAAAACTTGACCATATTTGATAATCCTGAACGCTCTTTCAGCTCTTATAAAATAGACACCAGACAATAAATATGAATAACTGTATTTGTAAAAATTTATTTCTTTATTTTTTATTTGATAAAATTTTATTTCTTTATGTATATGTCACCCCTAAAGTGCAGAATTCTGGTAATGTGCAGATTGTCTAAGAAAACTGCAGATTAATTATGCCGATTCTTTAAAGTGCGGAAATTGTTTCATTTCTCACACTGCCAAGTTAATCTGGATATTATCCTGATAGTCTGCACGTTATCTACTAAGCACTCATTGGAGTGAAAATAAGAAAGATAACATTTTTGTACTCTGAAATTAATTTCAGACAGAAAATAAAGCAGTAATACAATGTACTGCTAATTGAAAAAGACGCTAATTGGCATGACAGCAATTTCTTTTTTCTCGGTTATTAGTTTTAGTTCACAAAGTTCGCGTAAATACAAAAAAATCATTTGGGTTTGGTTTATGTTTTTATAAAGTGATTTAATTGTTGTCTCTGCCACAATGGCCAATGGCAAATGAGAAAGAGGGCGAGAGGCAAAAGGAAATTGGAGAAACAAACTTTTTCACTTGAAGGATTCAGAGTAAGTTAATATGCACAGTATCTAGATAAAATGCGAAAAAATCTTATTTTGTAGAACAACGGTTCCCAACCTGCTATTCGCGGCACAAGTGGTCAAGAGATTGAATCTTGAGGCTTGTTTTTGAGTTTTCTTACATTGTGACAACTTAATAATTACAATAAAGTTTTTTGCTTTATAAACAACGTATTTTTATTCCTTTTACAGTAAGCTTTACAAATTACTGACATATACGTGTATATAATATGTATATATTATATGTGTTTGCATTTCTTTACTTGTATATTTAGTCAGTAGGCCTCAAAATATTTTTCACGTAGCAGGTGGTCGGCATAACCCAAAAGGGTGGGAACCGCTGTTGTAGATGATTCCACAGTTAATCTGCAGATTATCTGGGTTAATATGCACATTAAAAGATTTCGAGCTCTAACGGCAACATATAAATCGGCAATAATTATTTTCAAAAATGAACCAGATTGTAAAAGTTGCTTACTCGAAGTATTCCTGCGCGGGACTCCTGGAATCGTTGGAGGAGTTGACGCTCCTCTCCGCCAGAGTGAGGCAGTGCTCGGTGTTCCACGGATTGTCACATCTCGTCCACGGCAGCTCCGATGTAAAGGAAGCGAACAGGTAGTAGAAGGCCCACGCAATGATGGTGTTGTAGTACATGCCCATGTATAAGTCGATGAAGCAGATGGCGTAGCCTATACCTAGAGTTCAAAGTTTAGTGTTCATGAAAGCAGTGACTATTCAATTTAAGAAACGAAAAGCTTTTACAAAAGGTTACATTTAAAAGGTTATATTTTGCGACGAAGGTATCATTCACAAGGGTTTTGCTTTTGTTCGTTTCACACGAGGATTACTTCAATCGTCTCATACCGAGCGAGGCGGTCCCGGGCCGTCTAAGAATTTCTTCTTAACAGCGACGAAGGCCGGTCTGAGGCGGTTGCCTTCTTTTGAGGGGAGGTGAGGTTCTGAGATCGCTTACAAGATGAGCGCGGCAGTGGGATCGAATTATCTTTGCCAACCACAGCCCATTTCCGTGCACTTTAAGGGAAGGTTATAGCAGTGGGTGGGTAGGTGGGAAAAATGACCTCCCAGGCTGGGAGAGACCAATTCACGTCGTTTCCTCTGAAAAAGTTCCGGTTTTAAAGAAGCTAGAAGAAAAAGGTTGCCTCGGGATTAAAGAGTTAAGTCATTTGAGAAACGGGCGATTTTTCCGCAGCATGAAAGTCATCCATTGAATTTGAAATTGATTCCTATCGGAGATTGATGATGTATGATTTTGTCTCTCAGCTTTCCCAGCAGCGTTCTCTTAGGACGCTGAATCAGCGCAACTAGTTTACTAAATTCCAAAGATCATATTCGGTATATTTAAAGTATTGTATCATCGTACGACGCAGGAACTGGAGATTACAGACACATCAAAAAACAAATCTAGAAACCGGGAATAAAACCCTCAAATCTGGAATATAAAGGAATCAGAATCATAATTCCTGTAACGTTCAAGACAACATTATTTCTCAATTGAATATAATATAACTTTTATAATAAAATTTTTAAAAAATAAGCATTAGGGAGGAAATATATCATAAACACAAAAAGAAAGATTAATGAAATTTGGTATGCAGTCATAATACCGAATTTGTAGATTTATTCACAATATGGCGAAATTATGAATTGTATATTCTCTTCAAAATATGGCGAAGCTAAACACACAACGCGCCGTTTTGTATAAGCATACGAGAAAACCGAGGGGAGCAGCACACACCCTTTGTGCTTATAATTATTTTTTAAAATTTCATCAACACTTCATATGTGTGTTTTAAATATTTTTGCAGAAACATTTGTTCAGTGTTTAAAAGAAGTCTTAATTCAATTCCAGTTTCCTTCCCATTTTGTTGCAACTACCTGAGAGCACGCTAATAAAATCTCTTCGCCAATCTCATTTCCTGAATTTTGTTGATATAGCAAGTAAGACGCGACAGTGCATCAAATTTTCCAACCAACTCTGGTTGTTATTTTAGCATTTTGTCGCTTTAGGTCTAGATAAGGTTAGTCCCGGATGCTAAGGTAGGTAAGGCAGTATGGCCATCAGCTTGTTAGTGATTAGTTCTAGATAAGGCCAAGTGGTGCATTTTTACTGTTCCATCTAAAACAGCCGTGATTGGTTAGATTAGTTTAGTTATCTTAACGTCCCGTTTTGAAGCAACACGACGGCTATTTTGGAACGGAACTCGTAATTTTGAACCACGGTCAGATGACGAGGACGACACCTGAGCTGGTACCCACTCCCTCTCCACAACAACAGGAGGAGGTTTGAATCATTGGTCGTTTGGACGTTATTAATTTAAAATGATACAGTTCGAGTTCCTAGCAAAATCTTTTGTATAATTTTACTAATTTCCCGTAAGCTGCAATTCAGCATAAACTTTCAAAGATGTTCTATGATGTATGGTTAACTCTATCTAGCTATCTGAATGATTGTAAAAACAGCCATTAAGAATTACCTAAATGGTGCTTCCATTTGTAACAGTAAACATTTAATAAAATCGGACACATCACAAAAAGTGCCCAAAAATGATAATACAGCATTTTTGCGCCCCTCCCCAGCAATGCAGACATGTTATGTCTTGACGGTTGGGATGCGGGAGGGTTGAAAATAATAGAATATTTTAACTTTTCCGACAGTGAAGGAATAATTTCTTTTCTTAAAAGGGTAATGAAGGAGAAGAAAAAGCATTCCTTAACTTTTCATTCGGTCGGAAACTGCGCATCCTCGAAATATTCTTTGAAAATAATGATAATTAGAAACAAATAGAACTGTGCAATGATCAGTTTTTTTGGAGGGGGAATTTGCAGTTAATGGAACAAAAAAACTTTCTTCCTATTATTATTATTACAAAGCCTTTCAACGAAGGAGCGATTTAATCATTCTAAGAAGAATATCAGCTTAAAAAGAAAAAGTTTTGCTGTTAACATACGTATGAGTTAATGTGAAGTATTTATCCATTTTAATCAGAATCCTGAAAGTAATCTTCTACAAAATACTATATATCGCATTGAGAAAAGTAGGATTTTCCCTTCAAAGTGAAAGAAAACAGCTGTTGCCGTACTAGTTCTCCACAAACAGTTGAAACTGCTCCTACTCCAAGCCTTTTCGAACGATTTTTTTATGAACGCTGAACTACTCTTTCGTACTCTACAAATATATATGAAATCTTTCTTTTTCATTTTACATGAATAAAATATTTTTGAATTAAAAAGTAAACCGAAAGAATAAAAGAATTTGTGGCTCATAATACTTTTTGGTTGAAGATAAAAATGAATACTGCATTTCTTATATCTTGTTTTATTTGCAAAATTCTGGTTTCTAGACAAAAAAATAAATGGCAAAGCTCTCATATATGAAAGAATGTAACATTCCATTTTCAATCATGTTAAGTAGAGAAAGAATTGGTAGAGCATCGTGATTCATTTCCATTTTAATTCTGAACTCATAAAGAATTTAAAGGATATCTTGGAAACTAAGGAATTTTGTCTTTTTTCCTGAGAATGTTTATATCAAAAACAATTTTCTGACGGTACTGCTCTCTTTGTTTTTATCGTTTAAAGATCTCGATTTCATTTGTGTCCATTTTCAACTAAAATGCAATTTCTTTATTAGAGAATTGCTGGAACATTGTATTTTTATTCACAAATCTTAATAATATTCTTCAAATGAAGCTTTTCAAAGTTATAAATCACTATGCACGAATCTAGACACTTTCTGTTGAAATGCAAATTTTAATATTAATTCATCACTAGAACATTGTATTTTTAGACACAAAACTTAACACTATTATTCAAATTAAATTTCGCAGAAATTTAATTAACTTTTGAAATTTAATTATTTGAAATTTAATGAATTGAAATTTATTATTTAACTGATTTGAAATTTAATTAATTTTTTATATTTAATTATTTTTGAAATTTAATTATTTTTGATATTTAATTATTTTTGAAATTTTATAATTTAATTGAATTAATTTCGAAATTCAATTTAGAAAGTTAGAACCTTTCAGAAAAAAATTAACTCCTAGATTTTGTTAAAAATCTTAAACTTATTTGGTAAGAATTATGTCTACTAAAGTTTGATTCAGATATATTGAATGTTTACGTCAAAGAATAGAATAATTTCAGTTTTGCAAACACAAGTTTTCTGACATTTATTTTAAAATAGTAAATGTCTTTTTGTTGCTATAGGAATGCAGAATGTTCTGTGACAAAATTCTAAATTTACAAAATGTGCGTATCATTTTCTTTATAAATGGCTAAAAATTTAAATGATTCAAGAGGTGAGTATTTAGATTCCATTTACCTAGTGCAAATGTAAAAAAAATAAAGCAACTCTTTCGAGCTAATATGCCTGACGCAAGTATTTCACTTCAAAAATTCTTAAACTATGGGTCTTGACTGACCCCACAACGGGTCACATATGTGAATGTGGGGCTCGTGAAAACAATGACAGTTCTTGATAGAATTTTCAATATGGTAGACAAAAATACTCCAGAAAATTATCTTAATTTGAAAAATACCACTAAAATTTTTCGAAAGCTAACTTTTTAATTGTACTATTATATAATGCTTCATTCATTTGCTTCTAGTGTATATTGCTACGAGCATGTAATGTCGTCTTCCCATAATGTTAGTCTTATGGTTGGAAAGAGGCATTTACAGAGGTTCTTACTACCCATCGGGGAATGGAGGCCAACGACCAACGAACTTGGCGACCATTTTGGAAACAGATTTGGCGACAAAATGAAGGATCTCAAAAATACTAGAATTTTCTCGATATTTCTAATAGGAGCGGAGATACACAGAATTTACTAGATGATTCTATGTGACGTCACATCTTGTCAGAAAAGGTATAAAAACCCGGAGTTGCTGAGATGTGACAATCGTTTTTGAAGATCTTTGGAATTCGAAGAATCTCTTTGGAGTGTTGTTCGCATTGCGACTTGGTCAGCTGTTTGATGCTGAGCGCTATTGTTTCGTGCTATTACTGTGATTATTAGTGATTTGCTGTCTGTGTCGCTAATCTGTGCAAGTGTTGTTTTTCCTGTTACCTGTTCTTCATGTTTTCTGGAATATTCGGGAATAAAGTGTTCTTCTTCGTTATCCTGCTTGTTGGACTGTTTTCACTGTACATACACCGGAAGATTTTTGTAACAATGCCAATGGTATTGCGGAGACTGAAACAAAGTTCTCGTATGTTGACGGGGTTGCGGAACTTCTTTGCAGCCGAGGAGGGGTCGCGATGGGGAAATTTAAGGTTTGTTTAATGCAACTGATTACAATGGGTTTACCAGTTATAAATATCAGAATTATGTTACGGAAAAGTATTATAGTAAGCTTACCTTTCATCATTGGACACAGCTTATCCCATATCGTTATGCAACCGTTTCTGTAATACTGTCCTAGAGCCAGCTCTAGATAAAAAAGGGGTAGGCCTCCAAATATTAACATGATTACGTATGGGATGAGGAAAGCTCCTGAAAAACAAGAGTTACACTTTTTAAAACTCTTCTGCAGTTGTAATAAGTACATAAACTGTTAATAAATGTTATCAGAGTAAAATGTAAATATAAAATAAAAAATATAATAGCAGAATCACATAATAAACATTTGAACTTGTTTTCAATAAAAATCGCTTCTTTCTTTTGGGCTTAGCGCCCTTAATTATCCTCATAATGATGGAAAAAAATTCAAAATACAAAGTCAAGCATCTAATGCCAATACACAATAAAACAATCAATTCAAGTAAAATGATATCTTGATTAAACGGTTCGAAATCCTAGACAGAACATAATAATAAATAAGATGAATAATAATATAAGGCTCATGAAAATGACGTACATCCAGATCAAAGATTTTACATAACATATTTCTACCTCCCACCGAGACCCGCGAGTACACGGATGAGAAGCCGCCGGATGAGTAATCGAGTTCTCGCTTCCCTGGTAGGTTTAGTAATGGCGGGGCGCTGGGTTACCCCCAGTAATAGTATGTACCTCTTTCGGGAGAGGTCGGGCCGTCGCCGGTGATGGCTACAAGGACTCTGGCCAGAGTACTCGAGCTATTGCAGCTGCTGTCATTCAGTTTTCCCGGATGCTACGACAGGGTGAAATGATCCTGGTTTCTGATAACATATTTCTACAGCTGATTTTGAGTTCTATAGAGGAATACTAATGAGCCTGTCGGTGTTTCTGTAGAAAATCTATAATGTGCACATAAGTGAGAATTAATGAGACCAAACAATAGTTTCTGACTGTAACTTATTTTTTCATGTGTTTGATCTGCTGATAGTTAAAGCCTGGCGTTTATTAAAAATTTTCAGATAGTTTTTTTTTTGTATATTTGTCTTCAAAACAAAAGATTTCCAGAAATAACTGAATGAGTCTGCAGGAGATTTTTCCAGTTTGTTGCAGAACTGCACACAAAATGTTGAGCATAACTAAAAGCTGAACCAGTATTAATGAGACTAAACAATAGTTTCTGACTGTAATATATTTTCATGCGTTTGATTTGCTGATACTATAAGCTTTCTTCAATGACGAAATTCTTGATGAAAAGGTTTTATAGATAATACCTTTCGGGGTCATCTACATGTTCATAAATAAATTGAAAAATTCATTAGCATTCAGACACCTTTTACCTTTTTTTGAATTACTAGGGGGCTCTGCTACCTGCTCGCTAACGCTCGGCAACCCTCAGGAGAATTTCTTAAGGCTCGGACCCACGATCAGATAATCCCCGAGCTACTCGCGTCCGTGGGAAATTTTCTCCGCGCCGTCTGGCCAGTGAACCGCTTTTCGTCAAACCTCTCAAAACTACAGGTCAGCAGCAGTTTTCGAGAGTTTCCCTTCGCTCTGTTTCTCACCAAGCGCGCGCCTGGGGCCCCCGAGATGAAAAGGGCCCCGACGGTGTCATTACAATTTTGAATAATATTTAATAGTAAGCATTTCATCGAATTTTATGAGCTCACTTAGCTCCAAAAAGGAAACAAAATTTCATAAAAATTCGAAATATTTTTGGGTACTGAAGTTTAGTGTTACATTTATAGCTTTATTAATTACAACGCAGGTCTTTTCGTTTGATTTGAAAATAATGTTTTCGAAATGTGAAAAAAATTTGCTTCTTTAAATTCATATTCAACAGAAAGAGTAAATGTGTTAGTCAGTGTTCTATTCTCATTTGTTATATTTGCAAAGATTGTGACTACCAATTTATTTCCTTATATTTAATTCAATAAAAATAGGATATGGCGTACAAGAAATGAAATTTTTGTTATGACAACGCATCTGAAGCGTTGCTATTAAAGCATGCCCTATTTAATATCCAACACAATTTTCATGTAAAAATAACAAGAAATTTATAGTCTATTTAAATCTTATAATTCCAACAACTGACCGTTTTTTGATGACAATATATTTTTAAATATTTATTATCTTAAAAAATATGTTCTTAAAATGAATTTCTGTATTTCTCGATTTCTTGCGTTTTCATTTTTAAACTAAAATAAAAATGTTAATTATCTGTCTTGAAAAGAGAGACAAGAATTATTGTTAAGTTCAATTCCCTGAATTTCTGCAATGGCTTATTTAATATTATTACGCCTCTCTATATATGAAACATGAAGAACTAAAGAACATTTGAACTTGACATTTAGTTTATAAGAAGTCATAATCGCTTTCTTTCGATGCAATGAGTATAAAATTTTTATAAATTTAAACTTTGTCGCTTTACAAGGCATTTAATAAACATGCAGCATTTCATCAAATTTAAAAAATAATTTACCGTTTAGAATTAATGTGTAATTTTAATTCTAATCATGCATCATGTTGATGTTTTATGTGCTTGTATTTGACCATTTGCTCGTTTTTATTAAAATCAGGTTCATGTTCTATTATAATTTATCTACGAGATTTTTTAAGTTTGGCGATTTTCTTAGTGTATGAGAAAGGTATTTTAAACTTATAATGGATTATTTTAAAAAAGCTCTCTGGTTCTTCTACGTATAGCAAAATAATCTGAAAAAGTCTCAGAATGAGTTTGATTTCTTATTAATCTTCAATTTAAAAATACGATGATAAAAATGGCTTGGAGTATTTTTTTTCTTTGTTGCATGAATTCATGCCTCAAGAATTTTTTAAAACTCATAAAATGGCGAGACAAAACGATTTATAACACTTTGCTTCCTCAATGAAAAGAGGCATAGATAGTATGCTGATGTGAAAATTTAATATTAAATATCAAATTTGTTTTTGCATTCCCACTTCATATTACTTCAGTATTTAGCATGAACATAATTCCTTTTAGTGCTTTATGCCTCACTAATGTTATTAGAAAATAATCGTGATGTGTTCAGTAGTAATACAGAAAGCAATTTTGGAAAGAAAAAACTATTTGCATCTTCCTTTTATTCGATAATAATAAAATTTTGATTTACCATATACAAATTTCGAAATCTTAATTATTATTAATTAAGATGTAAATTAAATATACTGATTATAAAGTTATAATTTAGCAATTATAAAATGAAAATTTATCAATAAAAATGTAGTTATCATCATTAAAAATATGCAAAATAATATTATTCAAACAGGGAATACAAACAGTAATATCATACAGTTTTGCGGATTCCATATGATAGGTTCTGCCTCGTACAAATCCAAAACCTCCATAATCAATTCGGTATTCTACTCCATAATCCTTTCGAAACTGCTAAAAAACTAGGTCGCGAGAACAGAGTACAAAATAAAACAGGCCACGGGAACGGATCGCGTCGCTCAGTTCTCGTGTCTTTGATGTTTGAGCTTTTTACCGCCACAAGTCGGGAAACCACAGGTGCTCTTATAAGCCCCCGAGCGACATCGAATCTGCCTGTTCCCATGGCGGGAAGTAACGCGCATCGCAGACGAAATCTGTGGGTTATCTGATCGTGGGTCCGGGACTTTAGCGATGCTCCCAAGTTCGCAACGCGAACTCTATTATCTTTGCTCACTATAATGTGGGCATTGCGCATCCTAGCAAAAAACACATTTATGGTTAAGCTTAATAGATTTGCTTCTAATGCTTTAACTTATATCACCACAGAATAAATTTGTTGGCCTTGAAAAGGGTCTTTTTCTTGATTTTGTACACATTTAAAAGACAAACGAGCAAAGGAAAATTGGTAAGACTTCAGGACACGGAGCAGTTTCGTCGCCAAATTCGCCATAATCGCGCCAATTGTTAAAAAACTCGCCAAATGTAAAGGGAAAACGTTTTAGGATTACTATATTTGGCGAGTAACCTCCCAAAATAGATTCGAGTTTGGCGACCGCACCGTATTTGTATGTCTGGTCAGCACTATGTGCATATCGAAACACATTATTTCTCCGTCTTCCGTCTTTAAAAGCTTTCTTCAATTTATTCATTTGCACGTTGAATTTGTCTTCTTTTATCATTTCAGTGTTATTTAGCAGCACGGTTGAGATACATATTTAACTCATTGAAAAGAAGTCTCAAAACAAATCGCACTCTCTTGTTTATGTTTGGAAAGTGAAATCACGAGATCCATCAATTACTATAGATGTTGCCAAATCCTATAGCTAAATAACATGTTTAATGGGAACCGCACAAGAGAAATATTTATATAGATGATGTCTTCTACCTATAACATACATTCTTGCAATCTTTTTTCCAAGGTAAAAGTAACATTTTCCAACATATTCTACCGATTATAACCTGATCTTCCAACAACAATGAATACAGAAACTCATTATTTTATTCCCTCTGCCACATTATTCATAGTGGTACATGATAATACAGAATTTGCTCTTGCTAATATCCATTTAAAGTAAATATTTATTTTTTCTACGCTTTTCCTTATACATTTTTCCTGTATTAGTAGAAACAAGCATAAAACTATCCATTTTCAAAATATTATGAAACTAGAAAATCATCCGTCATGGTTTGACGGGTGCAAATTGCCTCTTCATTTTAGAGATTTCCCTTCAAATTTGACGTGTTTAAATAGATGTATATGCGAGAGAAATGTTTAACATTGATTGAAAACAAATAAAATAAACGTATGTTTTATGACAGGAATTTTTTTTTATTTACATATTATTTAAATATTTCTTTATTCAAGAAACCTCTTCGCAAACAACATTCCGTGTGAAGTATTTTTCATTGTTTAATAATTTTCCTTGTACTTCAGATGTCTTTGTGTACATTTTAACGTGATTGGGAATCCTAGATCTTGAAAGTGCAACATAGAGCTAGCTGTCCATGTGAAAAGACAGGCTCATCGAGGTAAATTCCAACATGATCGAAAGTTTGCCCCTGCGATTTGTTGATAGTCATCGTGTAAGCTGGAATTAAAGGGAACTGGCGGCGGTTGAGAACGAATGGTAGATTCACGTCACTGGTGGATGATTTAATTCTCGGCAAGAAAACAACATCGACACGATTGCATTCAGATACAATTTGGCGTCCAAACTATATCACGCGCATGATATACCACTGACGTATTTTACTACTTTCTATTAAAAAACGGAAATTAATTTGAAATATATGATTAATATAATTTAAAATTTCTCGGGAACTATTGATCATAGCGAGATAAATTTTATATCAATCGATAGAAAATTTTATTTCACTATTTTAGAGCTATTAAATTTGAAATTAGAACAACAATTACTCTTTTAAATTTAAAATTACTGAAATTTAGGTTCTCTAACAATGAAATAATGCTGTTTAACGTCTCGAAGTGCGAAGGCGCGAGTTTTATTTTTGGTAACATCAGAGCGTTACCGGAGGATCTGGGCTATTATATTAATAATGAGATATTATGTTAAACATCAGCAAATCACTTCAACGTACAACCCTAATTTGCTATGAATGAGAAAAGAAAATTATTGTCTTAACATTTCACGCGGTATTACACAAATGGTTTCAAGTAACTAAAACACCAGAATGAATTATGTGAATTTAAACAAAGTTAATTTGTTAATTGTGCCTAATAATACATGCTTTAATAAAAACAGAGTGGCAATATTATATTTATCAGTCACACATTCTACTAGGATTCATCGAGCAGAATTTCATTTTCGGCAGAGTAATTAGATGATTTTGCCTCCTAGACCACCAGTCATATTTGAAACACGATTGACACATATTTTTGTGTACGAGATCCAGTAGCTGTTTCAACGACGCAATTATAGGCGACTATCAATACAGCATAGAACAGATCTTTCCTGGAGGCTTCAATCGCCTAGTACGACCCATTCTGCATCAAACTGCTGAACTGAAGATCTGATAGG
This sequence comes from Araneus ventricosus, assembly GCA_013235015.1. Classification (NCBI taxonomy): domain Eukaryota; kingdom Metazoa; phylum Arthropoda; class Arachnida; order Araneae; family Araneidae; genus Araneus; species Araneus ventricosus. The sequence continues at coordinate 17,298 of BGPR01003561.1, forward strand.
CGATATCCGAGAAGTATCTCACAACTTTTCATGGTTCACTATATAAATTGCATTTATATAGTTAAATCAAAACTGACGATAAGATACGAATATAGACATATTACATGAGCATGTTTGCTTTCTTACCCCTATAAAGCCCAAATTAATTTAATGCATAGATTTCAATAAATTTCGATTAAATCATGTTTAAAACCTCAAGACTAAGATAGCTGTGAAGTAAAATTAAATTCTGATTTTTTAAAAGCAAAAATAAAAAAAATTGGTAAAAAAAAACATTTTTAAAAACTTTTTACATAAATATTGATAATTTTTAAGATGTAGTAAAATATCAAAAAGTAAAGACTGCTTTCTAATTCCTGAAATGATGGAAATTGTTTAAGAATTTGGGAATACCTATTGACTTGCTAAACAAAGCAAAAAAAGAAACAATGAAATGCGATCGGTTTGTCCACGGAAGTAAAAATGCAGCTGCTCTCAAATGAGGACGCTGGGTTCTAATCGTTTAATAACAAATTGCATGCATCGGCAAATACATTAGATGTCATTCACAGAATTCTTCATTTCTGATAATCAGTAATAACGATTGGAAAAAGAAATGTTTGTATAAAAGAGTCAGTTGAATTTTTAAATGTATGTTTTGAAACCTTTATAGCTGACATTTTTGTCTTAAAATGCGTATCAATTTTCTAGTAGCTCCACATTTTGTAGTAATTATATTATATATTTCAAATAATTAAGAACCGTCTCTGATATTCTGAGCTAAAAAATAAGAAAAGCAGCGCATTAAATATTTTATCGTCTTTTTCAGGTATGCTCGGGTGAAGAACCTCAAATAACTTGAAGGTATCTAAAAATCTTTTTTAACTACAATGGTTTGATTAAAATTAATATTTCGAATTTCTATTAGAGTATTTATAGGTACTAATATGTCTAAATACATTAAATATTTAAAAATTGGCAGTTTACAATTTATTTGTATGAACAATTATTACAAAAGGGCGTCTACTATTTTTTAATGCACAGTTTTTCACCAATTTCTGTTCTTTTGTGTATTTTTTGAGACAGGGATATTTACTGTCATGATTTTTATTTTGGAATCAGCAACAGTGTACTTGTTTGGGTATCATTTAATGTATAAAATCTTCAGGACTTTTGGAGTTCAGATTTTTATGTTTAAAATTATCAGTGAAAACATCAGTATTTAAAATTTCAATCTATAACAGAAAAGTCTGAGATGTCTGTGACGCTGGGTGGAGCTTAAAATAGTAGCCCCTTTGTCTGCGTCATTATTAAACGAGAAAATCGGATAATTGTATAAGAATATTATCTCAACGTTGAACAATGAAAGAGAAACACGCAATTAAATATTTGTTAAAACAATGAAAATGGTTTGAATTGCTTTGTAACAATGAAAAGTATTGTTGTAAATTATGCCAAAAAATATTCTTTAAAAATTCATTAAAATTAGAGAAAAAATGTAGAGCAATCTAATTGATATCATTGGAAAGGTACTTTTTGTACTTTCAGACGGAGTAAAAATGATTTTTGTAATGTAATATTTTCGGAAGTTATTGAGAAAAACGTCAAAATTTCCCTTAATTTTTAATTAATTAAAATTTCGAAAAGAGGGCTGCGAGATGGACATTCCCATCCTTCAAAGTTTGTTTGTGCCAAATTTCGTAGCTCTATGTCCAGCGGTCTGCCCTGTAGAGCGCCAACGAACATTCTCCTTTGTTATTAATAGAGATTTGGTAATGCAATTTTTTTCTGTTAGTGGATTTTGCAATATTTTTACTGGGATAGAACGAAAGTAATCGATAAAAGTAAAGTTATTAACAGAGCGAAAGTTAGAGCCAAGTGATTTATCAATCCTGTTTTTCATTTTTTTTTTCATTTATTTCTTAAGCACTCTGCCAATATGCATGAGATTTTGTATTATATCTTTCGTGAGTAAGTCTGTGGCAATCAGTTCTGAGATATGGTTTGTGGCCTAAAAGCCCGTCTTAAAAGGGCACAAATCTTCTAGTAATTAATATTTTAAAAATTGCTAGGCTTCAGGTTTCTTATTACAATTAAAATATCAAAATTAAGAATATAGCTTAAAATTATGTATAAAAAATCATCATAATCTAGACACATTAAAAAAAATTCTTTCAAAACCATTATACGAAAGAAGGATATTTTACAAACATTTTTCCATTTTCCGAAGCCGTGTTAAAGGTTAAAGAACAAAAATTAAGTGTCGAGCCTCAGATTATAATGGTGCAAAATAATGAGAAAAATTGATGGACACGAAGAAGAATTTCTGAGTCCGACAGAAAATTAATATTTCTGCAGATTGTGGCTCCATAAAGAAAAAAGTTAAGACATAGTTTTCCAATCGCGAATATCGCGAGATGTGAGGAATTGTCATTAATATAATGCATCATAATCGACGGTTCTTTCCGCTAAGTGGCAACTATTGAAAAGACTTTTTTTATTTTTCCTTCCCATGATTAATCTAAGCCACGCCGAAGAAAACTGTTGCCATAACATCGAGACAAATATGTCTCGGAATGTGGGGAGGGCACGAATTTAGAAGATTAATTACAAATATGGGACAATAATTTCGATGTGGTAAGAGTTAGATACGAAAAGAAAGAGTTAGATAGCCAAAGAAAAGTTTTAATAGCTGTGCAATCATTCTAAATGATTTAGAAGCTCAACTAAGAAGAATGTTAGATGACCTTTTTTATACAGATCTTTTGGAGTGAGAGTAATCAGTGGCATATGGCGTTATCTCTATTTCTAGTAATAATAAAGTAGAATGTGTGTGTATGGATGTTGACGCACCACAAGGCAGACTGCCGGACCTAGAACTACGAAATTTGGCACAAACCAATTTTGGAGGGTGGGAATGAGCACCTGGGAGCCGTTTACTTACAATTTTAATAAGTATTTTAATTAATTAAAAATTGAGGAAAATTTGGTGTTTTTCCTCTATAACTTTCAAAAATATTACAGCACAAAATTGATTTTTACACCATCTGAAAATTCAAATAATTATCTTTTAAATTACATCAATTATTTTTCAGTACAATTTTTCCTCTAATTAAAAAAATTAAAATATTTACGGCATAATTTACAACGAATCTTTTCATTGTTGCAACGAAATTCAAACCGTTTTAATTGTTTAAACAAATATTTAATTGCGCGTTTCTCTTTTATTGTGGAAAACTAAGGTAATATGCTAATGGATTTTACTTTTATTTTCATTTCAGCATTTTTTTTTCGTGAACTCTGTAAACAAAGCCCTTTAAGATGGTAAGTTTATTAGGAAATATATTCAGTAATCTGAATGATTATGTTTACTATATTTTAATTCTTTTTATAAAGATTTTTAAATCCATCTAATATGCTGCTGGACGAAAATGTACTGCTCCATTTTAATTTGGAAGTCAAATGGATATTTTGCAAGAGGAATAAGAAAGAGAAATTTGCGTCTATAACGTACAATCAGATGTTACATGGCACGGACAGTTACTTGTCTCCATTAGGAACGTTCATGTAGGCAATGAAAAGAACAAGTGCGAGTCCACTGAAAGAACACGGATTAAATGCCTACCACAATTTCAAGATTAAAATTACTTTGTTAAGAAAACCGTGAATATGAAATTATGCATAAGAAATTCAAAAGGCATGATATTCCCGACGAACAAGCTGGCTATTTTCATAAATACAGAATTCATATTAATTTACTTCACAATAATGGATTAAAAACTCATGAGCAAAATAGGAATAATTAATCAATCGACAAGAGCTTTTTGCTCAGTAGATTGAAAGATACCTTCTTAAATTAGCTTGATTATTACGCTGTGATAAAAATCACAATATGCGACCGTTTTAATGATAAACTCCTATTTCGTGTCAAAAATTTTATTTATTGAAAAAGGGGAATAATTATTGAGGAATAATATTGAATTTTTAGAATTATTGATTAAAAGAAGAATTATCCGAATGGCGTTGAATATTTTATGTAATTGAAATAGATAAAATATTTAACACCATTCGAATCTTTTTCAGTTACTTCAAAGCGAGACTGAAGGTTTCACAACCAGAATCTTAGATTCGTGGCCTTAATGAGTACTTTTCCGGCCCAACCACTATAATAACATGTGATAAATGTTTCATAATTTGTTTTTCATACTTTAAGCTTGTGGGGATCGGTTATGGTTCTGTAAACAGTCCAATTAGTGTAACATTTATTTTTTCATGTTTAAATTACACACGGACAAGTTTACACATTAAATTTCAAAATTAAACAAAACATAAAAGGAGAGTTGATCGCTATTAAAGCATCTCGGTCGACCGCTTGGCCTATACTTAATTTTCACAGCTCCAGAGGACTCTGCCTCTACTGCCAGTAACAGTTAATTTTACAAGATATGCTGCAAGCTTAGTTTTTAAGGTTTTTAATCATACATTTGTAAATTGCATATATTTTATATGACCCAGTTTATGCAAAATTGGATCGCAACCAAAATACAAGGAAAATAATTTAAATCCTGAAAATTGAAATTCAAATATTGTTTTTCAGGTGTTAAATCTTTGGAAGACAATATTTTCCTCCGCCGCTTCATATAAAAAGTTTACCTATTTGTAAAGATTCATTGATATTAATAGAGATTCAATGGCATTAAAATTCGAAATAAAAATTCAGCCCGTGTTTTATTAATATCAGCCAACAAAATTTGGGATACTGTAAAATTCCACATGTGAAATCATTCAAATGTTTTAATTGCTCGAGCAGTGACTTACCATAAAAAGAGGACATAAAAATCTGGAAGATCCAAAATTACTGAGATTTACCTTGAGTCAGATTTGAAAGTAATCTTTGCAAACAATAACCATTTCCTTCCACTCCTGAAGTCATAAATATGGTAAGAGAGATGAGATGCTGCCAAGAAAACACTAATTTTATTGTTATACCTGTTCTTTTCATTCCAAAACGTTAGAGATAAACCTACGTCTCTAGGAAATTTGAAGAGTCTTATTCTTTGTAATATGTTTATATGGCCAATATTAGCCCATTAAGTTTCAGATAGATGATCCGTTTACTGAACATTTAGATTACAGGATAGACGAAATCTCATATATTATCTTAAAATATGGATTTTGGCAAAGAAAAAAAAAGGAAAATATTTTCTTCCATTTCAAGTAATATGATGATAACATGTCTCTTCCTTTCGACTGCCAATAGAGTTGAGTACCTTTTCTTGAGATTTTGATTTTTTTTAAAGGATTTAATTTCTTCATGTTCTATGTGAGCCAATATAAAATTTATGAACAAATAAAAGAATATGAATCAACAAAAGTAATACACGCGATAGGTGAAATCAAATAAACACACTTTAATTATCTATCTATATTTTCTTGATTAATATTAAACAGAATTATGCATATTCAAAGAAATTCTTAAACACGATTCTTTCTTTTTTAAAGAAAACAGATGATAATAAACCATTTTATATTAAAATATTTTGGATAAAATGCATTGTAATTTAGCAATATTTAGTATAAGCGCCATATAAGGTTCGGATAGTTGAAAGTAAACGTTTTTCGCTAAACAAAACCTTTTCAATAATGCAGGAAAACGTATTTCTTAAGCACAAATTTCTTTTATGTAAGCGTTGAAATAATTGAGCTCTACAGTACTTAAAGCGATAGTAAATACATTAACAGATGCCCCTTCCACTCACCAAGAACAAAATAAAAATATATTCTAATTAACAATAAACAGCCTATTTGAGACAATTATTTCAAACTAGATTGTATTTTTGGATAAAATATCATCTGTGCAGAAATTTGTATTTTTATAAAGAACAAAACAAGTGACAACCATTTAACTTACTTAACTTAAGTACAGATGCCACATAATATGAAAGATGTTCATTTTTTAAATGTTCAACATAAATTATGTTTAAAAGGGATATCTCAAAAGGCATTTAACAGTTTTCGGAAAGTAGCTTGAAAATTTATTCTAGAAGAAATAATTGGGCTATATTCAATAATATTACGTTTAAAAGTCTTATCTCAAAAGACATTTAACAATTTTTGAAAAGTGGCTTCAAAATTTATTCTAGAAAAAATAACTGGGCTATATTCAATATAAATTACGTTTAAAAGTGACATCTCAAAAGGCATTTAACAATTTTTGAAAAGTCGCTCCAAAATTTATTCTAGAAAAAAAAATCCCACCTAAATTCAAGCTATAAAACTTTTTTTCCAATCTTAAAATGTGTTCTTTTTCCGAACAATATTACCCAAAGACATTTTTAAAACTAGAAATATCGTGTAAAAGAATCTGATAAGTAAATCAAGAATAATGCATTTTTGCCCAAACAAATTTAATTTTCCTCCTATCCTCAAACAATTATATACAACCGTTAATGCCGTATATTCTTTATTAAGTTAATCAAGATAAAATTATTTGCCTTATAATTAAGTTTCTTCGGCTTTCTGTCCCCTCCGTCGTTACTTTAACATAGAAGCAATGTAATTTAAATAGAAGATGGTTGGTTCTTTAAGATGATTTGAAATTTTCTTCCTATACTTGTAAAAAAATTGATTAATGGACAAATTAATCTCAAATGCTTATATTTGACGTGAAAGCTATAAAATCAAAGCACCGCGATGCTGAGATTATTGACAAAAGTGTCTAGTAGGAAACGCCTTATCATTTTTATGTATTTCAACCAAAAAATATTTTGCGAAACCCGATTTCACTTTTAAAGTATAAAACGACACTTACGATCGTATTTAATAACAGATGATCGAAAAGCAGACAAATAAAATATGATCTACATATTTAAAAAAAGGCACGTTGAATTATTTTCTATAGAAATTTCACTTAACATATCCGGGTGCATTTATAACTTTCATCTACATAATTATAAAGTTTTTGTTGACAGATTAAAGAACTTCATATTCCCTAACTATTTATTTTTCTGATTCGACATTTTCATAGATCGGCTTATACATCTTAAGAATAAATCCCTAAAATTTCGGATTCATTTATATTTAACTAGCTGATGCCCGCGACTCCTTCCGCGTAGTAACACATTATTGGTACCTTGTTGCTTGGGATAAAAGTATTTTCTCGTCTTTTCATATATATTCTTGATAATACAAATATATACAATGGCAGAACACCTATTTATAAATAATTTACAACAGATTTATCAAATTACGTCTCAAAGTAGCGACAGGAATAACTTTCAAAACGCAACACGCCATCGTCAGTTCTCAATTAATAATGTGTTCCTTCTTTTTTTAAATCGGGGACGCAGTTTTTCCGCCGCATGCTCTAAAAAATTGCAGGCCATAACAATAGAAACATTGCTGGTAATTGTGATTGAAAATATTTTCAAAAATTAATTAAAATTAAATAGAATGTCGCGTGGAAATGAAATATGTTATCATTGAAAAGCTAATTGTTTGAATTTTAAAATGATGTGAAAATGGATTTTGAGCGGTAATATGCTCCCAAGTTATTACGGAAAAAAGTTAAAATGTAAGGTAATTTGTAATTAATTAAAATTTCGAAAATTCCTTTCTTAGTGAGCACCTACTACCCAAGAAACAACCACTTGCAAGATTTCAATTTCTAGTCCCAGTGGTTCGGGAAATTTGGTGATGAGTCAGTGAGTAACATTCTCTTTTATATACTATATCACTAGCCGCTCTCGCCCGCCCTCCGGCGGCCAGCACCCACTCTGCTCAGCACTGTCCCTGCCACCTCGCTGCTTCGAGGCTATCAGCCACTACTTTTTTCAGTTTTAAATACTGCATGAAGATCAGTGGAACAGACCATAAAACTATAGTAGATTTCATATTCTTTGTTGACAACAGATTCCTTAAAAATTGTAAAATATTTCAATAAACCTCATCTAGTTGTAATGTTTTGTATAACTTTTTACGAATTTCGGCATGAAAGTCTTCAGATCCATAAATACAGAATGATATTGCTCTAAATAAACAGTTTCCATCACCTACAATAGGTACTTTATAATATTCTTGAAACGCCATTGTGATGGAACTGTTGGGATCTATGTATTTCAAATAATATGGGCAAATCTTCAAACAGTCCGCCAGTCCCAACCACTAGACGGATTTCGATAATTTTTATTCCATATGAAAGCTTATGGCGTCTAAATAATGTTATAAAGAGTCACCTGCCCCAAACCACCACCCCATTTTCAAAAAACACTTCGCCACTGTACATTGTCTATGGGTAAACCTTGTAGAAATATCCCAGCCCCAACCACCTAACCTATTTCGACAATCTTTATTTTATATGAAATCTTATGACGTCTAGATTTGCAATGAAAGGTCGCCTGCCCCACACCGCCCTCCATTTTCGAAAGAAATAAAAAACACCTCTCCACTGTACATTGTCTATGGGGGAAAAATTGTAGTACCTGCGGTAGATTAAAACCAATTTTTATTTCATAATACTAAAGCGAGTATATAATAAAATTCAAAATGGCTTGATCACATTTCAAGTTATCATGTTCCATCATGAACTTAGAAATATACCATTTTGATTATGTAGTTATTTAAAATATTCTTCACACTCGACAAATAATTTTAAAATGCCACCATACTGTGAAATCTTTTATCAACTGATGATCATCAAGAACATTGAGAGTAAGTGGTCTCCGAAATGCATCCACCTATCAGCTTATAGATAGGGGAGACAGGGGTTACTTGTTACACGGGGCAAGTTATTATACTCGAATTTTAAAATAACCACTGGTAGAAACTCACTTTTATCACGTCAGGTGGTATCCCTCATTCGTATGTCCTCCTCATCGAACCTTGGAGTGCCTGCAGTCAATACCAGAGAGAATTCTTCTGATAATTTTGATTTTGTCTCTGTTAGTAATTTTGTTTTTAAATTTTAATTTTTTATTTACAACGAAAGCTTTAGAGTTATCTGTTTAACGTCTACACCACAAGAAGGCCTAGATTTTAAGTAAATGATATCATATTTAAAAGTTATCTGCAAGTGTAATATAAAATTTTATAGAGGCACTTTGGTAACCATGGCTCTTGCTGTTGGTGCTAAGGGTTACTCAGTTCCTACATTTTTTCTCTAGGAAAACCTTTTAAATATAACTTCCTTTCAAATGCACCTCAAGGAAGGGTAGGGTGAGCAAATAAATCTGGATGGCTGGACAGGATTTTCAAAGCTTCTTGAGACATTTTATAAAACGCACCAAAAGCACCAAAGAGAGGCCTGCCCTACTTCTTCTAGACAATCATCAGTCTCATCTCGACTTACCAAATTGGACTTGGCCAAAGAAAATGGAGTAATTCTTTTGTCTTTCCAAATTATATATTTGTAAAAATTGTATATCAGACAATGATTATGATGATAACTCATCAGAGTAACTTATGAAATTAAGTGAATTTATGAAGAAAAATGAACATGAGCCCTTCGTTAGTCTATAGAAATTAATATATTAAAAACATAAGGACATCATATTTCCTTTCATTGATGAACATATTTTATGTAACAATTTACCATTTTATTTTTAAATTTTATGTTACAATTTTTATTATATATATATATATATATAGTATAAATCGTAAAATAAAAGAGTATAAAACGTAAAATGAAAAGGTATAAAACGTAAAATGAAAACCGCAATTAAAGCACAATAACGTTTCTTCAGAGGATGAAGTTATTGTGAATTGCTAATTCTTTCACTATTTCTCTAAGCTTTCTATCGTTATCGCTCTTCCATTTAATCTTCGTCGTTCCCAACATACTACACTCCCCTGGCAACAGCCAAAGCTAAGCGCGAAACTTGTAACTCGATACGCTGTTCACACCCCTTCAACGCTGATCTGTACCATGGCCCTCCGCAAACACTGCCACGTCAACTTCCGTCCTTCTGGTATGTAAAATTTATTCTTACTTTGCTCTAATGTTATATCACATCGTACTTCTGTTTTAATTATTCAGAACTCCTCTCTGTTTATGATTTGACATTAGGGATGAAAATCAGTTTTTTAGGCTTTACGGCGTAACTGATTGCAAGAAAATGTCAAACTTTTTATATTTTAGCAATTCGCAATAACTTCATCCCCTGAAGAAACGATATTGTGCTTTAATTGCGTTTTTCATTTTACGTTTTATACTTTTTCATTTTACGTTTTATACTCTTTCATTTTACGATTTATACTCTATCTACCACAACGCTTTTGGAATTGCAGCTTTTAGCGCATTCATTGCGTATGTGATATATTTATATATATTTTTCCATCTGTTACTATTCGCATTTTTATCTTTACTCGGATATACTTTCAATTTGTTTTTTCATATCTTTTCGAATTTGATATAAAAGTTTGTTATTTTATTTTATTGTTTTTCTATTACGTTTTGCTTCTTATATATATATATATATATATATATATATATAACTATTTTTATCACATTCGTTTTTTGAGGTAATTTTTTTTTCTTTGCATGTATTATTAGATTTAACTTTTTTTGTGTTGTACTTAAATTGAGTAATTTTTATTTTAATATTATCAAAGTTATTTTGCCATTTAAAAAAGCAAAGCAAAAGTGCTAACTTGCCCCGGTACCGGGGCAAGATGAAAATCACGATTAAAGCCCAATATATTTTTATAACGGCCATTTTTTACTAAAAATAATAAAAATTACAAAAAAAAGGACAATCTCTTTCTGATAGCTGGCAAATGGTCTACCAGTCCATCGTAATTAACTGTAAAAAAATTAAACCAGATTAATTAAAAATTAAACCAGAAAATTAAACTTGATGGCCAAAGTTTCGAGAAACTGCCAAAACGGCCATTTTTTAATAAAATTAGTTAAAAGGACAATTGTTTTCTAAAAACGGCAATATGGTCTACCATCCCATCATAATTAACTGCAAAAAATTTAACCAGATTGGTTAATAACTTTTGCACATCAAGACGGCCAAATTTTAAAAAAAATGCTTTCTGTGTGTTATTTATTAAATAATTTAATTGCTGTGATGCATTTTATGGACGTATGTTTAAAAATATTGCTTTAAAATGAATTGAGGGCAACACTGGGCCCTGTTTCCTTTTCACAATGCAACTATTGCATCATTCGCAGCAATACCGGACTTTGCATGAATAAAAATAAAGTGAGATGGGAGAGATCTTTGAAAAGATCTGAACTTCAGCTCCACAGCAATGAAAAAGGACATACTGCAAGAGATTATTCAATTGCAATTTTCGTCGATGATCGTAAAGGCAAGTCACTTTGCCAAATAAAGGAAAGTAATAAATTTTACCGAAAAGAAATTGCAGAGGAACATTTATCAATTGTAATAGAACCAGGATCGCAATATTTTGACCACGCAACTCCTACATCATGTTCGGCGCTTTGTATCAGCACAAATATCGTAAACTGTTTAATGAAAAAGAAAGTTAACGCTAAAAACATTACAGCAGTAGGATGTGATGGCAACATAGTATATAGGTCCGGCGTCATTGTGCTTCTCGAGAAAGAATTTCAAAAAATCTTTACATTGGTTAGTATGTCTTACATTTCAACGAGCTCCTTCTAAGACATGTATTTGAATGCCTGGACGGTGAAGCATCCGGTCCCCTCACATGTTCTGGACTGATAGGGAAAAGTCTGGTGAACTGTGAAAACTTTCCAGTAGCAAACTTTCTGCCGATAGTAACGGCCAAAGATGTGAGCAAAGATCAGAAGTATCTATTGGATATATCCCATGCAGTTTTAACCGGAGTTTGTTCTTCTGATCTGTCCCGACGTGACCCAGGGTCACTTCTCACTCAAGATGGCTAACGACCGCTAACAGGATCTTAAGACTGTACGTTGGGACAGAAGAACCTCCTTCCGAGCTGATTCAACTAGTGTACATTATGCGGGTATATTGAATCTCATGGTTCAGTATCAAAATGAATCATTTCTGTACAAGTGGATCAAAATATATGTGGAACGTAATAAAAAAAACTCGAGGTATTTATCAGACGATCTGAAAAAGGTGGTGGATCCTGTAATTTCTTGCAACGCTTTTATGGTAAATCCCGAAAACCTGATGCTGAGCATGTTGGCGGACGAGAGACGACACATTCGAGAACATGCTGTTCGCCGGAGTATCAAGGCAATTGGATATTCTTCCACAGTTGAACGTCGTTGCTTTGTCTTCCCCAAACTGAACTTTAAAGCCAATCAGTACATCTACATGATTGACTGGTTTAAGTGTGATGTTACTGAGCCACCAATTACAGCTGATCTTATAGTAGAAGAGCTAAAGTCTATTGCTGAGAATGAATCTATGAAGGACTTAGAAATCTACAAATTTCTATTCCACACCCAATTGATTGAGCGCTGTGTAAAACTTGTGTCTGAAACCGCAAGTTCGGTTTGTGGATCATACAACAGGGATGGTTTTATTAGAAATACCATGGCGTCGCGGGCAATTATGCCTTCATTTGAGAATAAGGCTAATTAGAAGATGATGCAATTTACTGCATGAAGCTTTAAACAGCTGATAATATATTAATGAATAATGAACAATCAACAATGTAAGTGCTTAACTAAATGTATTTTTGCATTAATAAAAAAGTTGTATCAAAATATCATCTTTTCCGTTTTTCTGAAAAACTTTGGTCGTCTTGAGGTGGCAAAAGTTATAAACCGATCTGGTTAAATTTTTTACAGTTATTTATGATTGACTGGTAGAGCATTTGCCCGCTATTAGAAAACGATTGTCCTTCATCCTAATTTTTATTATTTTTAGTTAAAAATGGCCGTTTTTGGCAGTTTTTCGAAACTTTGGCCGTCTTGAGGAGACAAAAGATATTAATCAATGAAAATGGGGGAAATTTTGCACAGTTACTATTGACGGGATGATGCAACTTCCCCGCAATATTAGAATTCCATAATCCAAAATTCGCTTTTTTTGGGCCCACTTTATTGTGCGTTAAGTCTGTAAATCTTCGCCCTTTTAGAGCTACTTTAGGTTAAGGAAACAGGAAAAAATCCATTGGTGACAGGTCTAAGAAATACGGTGGGTGCGACAGTTCAGTAATCTCATGTTGAGCCAGAAACAACTTCACAAGCGTAGCGGCCTGCAAGAGAAACCAAGAGCCAGGTTGCTTCAGATGTGGCCGTACACAACGAATACGAGCAAAGAGTCGTTTGAGCATCTCGCAGTTAAACTCACCGTCGACAGTTTGACCTACAGGAAGAAATTCTTTGTGGATTATGCCTTGACACTCACAAAAGGTTATCAAAAGTGTCTTAGCCCTTGAATTCTCAGAATGAAATTTTGTTTACCGTTTTGGGGAGTTGGGCATGCACCACTCCACAATCTGGCGTTTCGTCTCTAAACTTTTTAAGGTATCCGACTAGGTTGAAAAAGCGATTTTCGTAGAAAATTTCAAAAACTTTTTTATATTCTAAAAATAACGCCACAACCTTTAAGGTTCTAAAAAAGCCTTTGTTTTTATTCTCATTCCTTGATATTTATTTGAACTAATGCGTTATTATATTTTTTAAGTGCGTTTTCTGAAAAATTAAAATTTCATTAAAATTGGTCCAATAAAAGCGTGATATCTCCAAAACAATTAATTAAGATTCATTGAAATTTGGAAAACATGTGTCAAAACCCTTTGAGGGTGTAATAGACTGCAGATTTTATAATAGCTTTATTTAGTCATGTTTTACAATCACTTGCAGTTCGAAACATAGTATAATTTGGGCAAAAAATCAATGACGCCAACTTTGAATGTAAATGAAATATTTATTTATTAAAATAAAAATTATCTAGCGGTCTATTACATTCTAGATAGTTTGAGAAATACGCATGAGAAATTAAAATTAAATATATCACATATGTTTTCAATTATGCTGTTTTTCTTAACATTGAAAATTTTATTTAAATTCTTGAAAAAAAATTTATTTTCAAAAAATATTGATGATATATGAATTTTTACTTGTAATTGTGGCTATTTAAGTCTATTTTTGTTATTTAACTCTGTAAGTTTTTTTTTTGTGCATGCTTTTTTTCAATTTTTTCTCCGAACCTAGTCGGGTATTTTAAAACACGCGTACACAGTCTTCAAGGTCTCGGTGTCATCTCCATATACCTGCTTTAGCACTGCAATGACTATCGCCTGCTGATTTACTGAATTTCTACAAGAATTTGAAATTGATTCTCTGCTCCTTGGCACGTCACAGAAAACGCCACACAAACAACAGTCGATAATAAATTTATCAAGACCCACAGGCGTGTGAACATGTACTACTGTTAACTGAATATTACGGAACACGACGAAGGTGTTGCTGTTTATCAGAATGTTCCCATTTTCGATTTGAGGGATGATTCACCCTACTTATTGGTCACACCTTGTATAAACCCAGGTATGGCAATTTATACATTATATCATTTCTTCTTCTTTTTTTCTTCATGTATGATGTACAATCACGTAGACTTCGTTTTTATTCTTTATGAAGCAACATTTGATGTCTTTATTTTTTGCTTCGGTTTGTCCCACTTCCAATTTATGAGGTCTGCTGGTGATTATAACTGCTCTCTGAGCTGTTTCTGTAGTCCGAGATAATAATCCCAGTGATTTAAAATGCCCAGTTTGGACAACTGTTTGTGGTCCAGTTTGAGCAACTTTTGGACAACAACATTAAAAAAATTGCCTAACCATATCTATAAATTATTTTAAAAAATTATTATAGTAAATTGTAGCCAAACATGTCTCCTCTCTGAGGATATAATATCATATATTACTACTTACTTAAAAACAGCTTAAAGACTATTAGTCTTTTCTTAAAATAGTTAACTGATGATATATAAATGTTTTTATGACCATTTAAATGAAAACACATATTCTTTAACTGCAACCACGTAGCGATTTCTCTAAAAATGATCCCATAAACCACACCTGCATCATTGCAACAAAAGTTGCCTGTCTTATGACTCAAACCTATACATATATACAAAACGCTAAGGTACGTGGCCTAGAAAAGAGTTTAATTTCTCTTTTGCCGATGGCAACGATCGATTTGTTTACAAAACAAAACTGGTAGCCACGTTAGGCATAACTTCATAATCATAGCCTGTTACTATATCCTTTCTGGTCTAAAATAACTTTTTCTCGAAAAAAAATAGTTTAAGATGAAGAATTCTCAATATTTCTTACAATATAATGAAACTTTGGATGAAATTATTCAAAAGAGATCAATTAAAAATGAAGCAGATGGGCTTGGGTGAGCCAAAGAACGTTTAAATCGGCGTCAAAATAGTTTAAATCAGCGAAAATCGTATCAATTCAGAAATTGAGGTGAACATCACGGAACTTACTATTGAGAACATTGTACATTGGCTACTTTTCTGTTATGCGCAAACAATTTTGCGCCTTTTTTTTGTTTTGGAGAATTTTCTTGGAGCGCTGAATCGTCAGTTTGGTTCTAGATGCGTCATGAAAATCATGGAACGCGTATAACCGGGCGCAGGTGCTTTGCGCGGGATCAGCTAAAATTTAATATAGAAATGTGGTTATGATACCGGTCAGTTCTAGGTGTCCGTCCAAATTCCGCAGCTCCTTGCTAAATTGAACTAATTTAAAAGTATGAATGGAAGAATTTTCAACATTACCACAATGGATATCGTTACCCAATCATTTCGTTTGTCAATCCCTCCCTCCCCTATCTCTCTCGTAGCATATAAATACTATTCAACAGTGTACTGCAAATTTACATTTTCATTTTTAGTATTTCTCCACCAACAAATTCTTCAGGAGATAAACAGGAGTGCTTTTCACAATTTTAACTTAACATTTAAAAATGAGAAAGATTATAAAATAATTGCATAATTTAACCTTGTCATTTTTTGCGTCAAAAATTTATCGTGTTCTCTTTTTTTTCAGCAGAAACTTAAAAAAAAGTGTTATGGCAATCATGTATAGTATACCAGAGACAGGAAAAATCTCATCGTTTAAGGAGTTTTCGGAATAAATAATTTTTTATTAGTAAAAGCAAAGTGAAACTGGAGCATTACTATTTAATAAATACCTAGGCGGCCTTTGCGAAACGTTGACAAAATTTCATTTGGTATTTTTCATATCACAACTACAATCACTATATCACTTTCATATCTTATTTGATAAATGCATATTCTCTTCCGATGTAATAAGATTTTGTCATTTGAATTTTCTTAACATATTGCTGACGGGAGACGCGACGTTGGGTCTTGTTTTCTTTTTCATGTAGTATTCTGTATAAAATATGCGGGAATTAAGACAATATGCTTTTAACAGTAGGGGGAACACGGGGACATTGATACACTTTTTTTGGAAAGCTAAAAAATGATTTTCCATCGGAAATAATTAGAACTAATACACCATATTTATGCATTTGTTAATCTAATATAGGATTTCAGACGAGTTTTGGTCATAAATGAAATAATAAAATATTTATTACACTTTTTTCCTAAAAATGGATTTATATCAATCTGTCCCATACAACGGGTACATTTATACACAAGAAAATATCGAAAATAATTATGGTTAATAGATCTGGGATCAAAACAAAATTTGTTTTATCAATAAATTTTATATTCCAAATCAAGTTTTAAAAGTTAAATAAAGAAACAAGCTTTTATTTTAATAAAATTTCAACATTTTTAATGAGACTGGAAAATTGAAACAATAATGCCTCAGAAAATAATTTAACTCTACAAATAATACAGGAGAATGTGTGTCTGTGTGTGTAAATACACTTTGGAGGTAGAGAATGTGTACCTCTATGCCGTTTTCTGAAATTTTAATGAATTAAAAATTAAGCGAAATTTTCGCGTTCTTCCTTGATGACTTACGAAAAAAAATTGGCACAAAAAATAATTTTTACGCCATCTAAAAATGCGAAAAATGATCTTTTTGATTATATTAATTAAATTTCCGTACAATTTTTCTCTCGAATTTTAATAAATTCGTAAAAAATATTTTAAACTTAATTTACAACAATTCTTTTTTTATTTTTGCAATGAAATTCAAACTGTTTTCATAGTTTAAACAAATGCTTAATTGCGTGTTTCTCTTAGATAGTTCATTTTTACGTTTTTTCCATTTCTGAAGACGATTTTGGAAAGTAGTTGCTGTTAAGGCGCATTGATGCACACAGAAGATGCGTATCAATGTGCCCCGGAGTCAACTATATCAATCTGCCCCAAGAGACTTTTTTACTTAAAACAAGTGGTCACGCAAAATCTACGCTAAAAAAACCACAAAATTTAATATAGTTCAGAAAAATAAATGTTTTTTCCTACCTTTGCAGTAGATTCCCTGGCAGGAAAACGTAATTAGTGAAAGAAATCACACAACACGTACTTAGAGTAACATTTATTTCGACTAGAAGATTAGCGGTTTGATTTATTTGTAAATTTACTTTTGACTTAAATTGGTCGAAAAATTTACAGTGTACTAAAGGTTACAGTGGCATATATATGAGGGGATATGAACATCTTGAGCCATTCCAATCATCAAAATTTAAGAACTGTATCAATGTTCCCTCGTATCAGTCTACCCCAACTCCTCCTATATCGTAATCAGTGTGGTAAAATATAATGGAATTTACTTCCCGTAATAGTCACGTGGTAAACGTCATCACGCATGCCGTCTAACATCTAATTTATTTATTTAAGACAGCGTCCCGGCCTACCCTAAAGGGTGTAAGGCTGAAAATAGGCCGTTGAAGGAAATAAAAATTATACAAACTATGCCACAAAAAATGACAGAGATCAAAACAGAGCTGGGAGCTAAACATTGGCTCAACCCACACCAGATGGGGAGATAATGATGCCTACAAATGCTCGACCCACCCAGTGTGGGAAGAACTTACTTACATATAAAAGAGTAATCAAAATAGCAAGGTGATAGAACTTCAGACACTGTAAAGCAGAATTTACATGAAAGTTACAACCCATCAAACAAATTATAAAAACATTCTGCTGAAGTATATAAGAACACGGGACACACACAATAAACGACACCAATACCATTGTAAAAGAACCCTTAAAATATTGGAACATTAAAAATATTAAAACACCAGAATATTAAAACAAACAATTAAAACATTAAAGACACTAAAACATTAAATGGTAAAAAATGTCATCTCATAAACCCTGAAGTTTTCGGCTTCAAAAATAAATAAATAAAATCTATAGGTCCTGACCCGAGAGGCCAGCTCAGGGTATGGATGCCACATCGACCATGGCAAACCTAATAAAAACAACGCATTTGGACAAATGAACCAAAAGCACACAAACCAACACATAAACAACGAACCTTCCCTTAAAATAAACTTTAAAAACTTCTTAAGAGTATAACACAACGATCCCCAACCACAGACACCACAAAAGAAAACACACGCACAACACAAGACCCGTGCAATCAGAACAGAGAGACCTATACTTCAGAGCGCCTATCAGATCTGGTAGTTAAATACTAAAATTTTTATAAATCTTAAAATCACTTGTGAAAACTAGAGTTCCAGTACTAAAATTGACAAATTAAAAGCACAAGGTACAACTTCTCACGAGGAGTGTCCAGTAATAATAAAAAATAGACAACAGCAATCCTTGTAAAAAAGTTGATTAGAGAATTTGTAAAATAATTTTAATAAAATAACTTAAATTTCAAGGTGGGAACCCCAGAGATCGAAGCCCCAGAGTTTAGCATTCCATATGATACTAAAAGGAAATAAGTTATTTCTTCAGAACATCTCTTAAAATATTTCTCAAACGCAGATGTAAATAAAAACGTTTGTTTATTAAAACATATAATTCTATCACATGTCCCAACAATAAAATTAAACAGTCGGGTATAATCTTAGAGTACACGCTTCATTAGTGATATATATTTTATGATTAGTTCATAGTCCTAAAAAGTGGTTTTAAGTTTTAAAAAATGTTTAAATGAAAAAACTTTAAAAAGAAAGTTTAAACTTGTTCCATCTTGTCAACTTTTTATGACAAAAAAAAAAGAATAATCCTCCATGTTTTTCCGGAATTCCTTACATACCTGTCAAAAGCTCTCTTCAAAAATGGCACATTAAATAAATTGTATTAACAGAAGGAAATTTGTATTGTTTCGTTGGAGTTAAAAGACACCATTAAAACGAATTTAATTGCTCAAAAAACTACTTAACGTTTCTTTTTCATTCTTTTTTTTCATAGAAAAGCTTCGGAAATCAAACAAATTTAAATAAAAGTATCTGTATCATTACCTATTTTTTATTTATTGATTCATTTATTTTTTGCACCTTATACTTTTGAGCGACAAACTTTATTACAGTAGTACAGTGTGAATTTTTGAATAATATAAAAAGACTTTATTAAACGTTAGATAATCGTATTAAAACATAGTTTGTATGTTTTAGTATGCATCAATATATGAAATACAGACAAATTCCTTCGATTAAAGGTTTCTGCAAAAATGCATTTGAAAGAAATCATTAAAATTGAATTGAAAAAGTACGAAAAAACCATCATGTGAAAAAATCTTAAAACATTTTCTACAAAGAGGTAAAGAGTGTAAAATACTCTAAGAAGCCAATTCACGAGATTTCAAAGTCTTAAACCATAAAGAATTTGTCCCGTTCTGCTGTAGCACCCTGAGTGAACTGAATGTCCCGGCCGCTGCGAATAGCAAATTCAGTAATATGGATGACGCATAATAGTACTCATTCAATCAGTACATGCGACGACCCTTCCGATAGGGGTACTACCCGTCACCGGCGATGGACCCAAAAGAACAACACCAGCATTATTGTACTCTCCAAGGAAGCGTGAACCTGCTTACTTATACGGCAAGTACTCGTCCCGAAATTTTAGGTACCACCCCTGGGAGGGAACTGAAGTCAAGGTCGCATGGCAAATGTAACAGTCTGGCGGCATGCCGTTTAACATCTAACTATATGTTGTCTTATGCTAGATTATGAAGCCATCTCCTTCTCCAGCAAAACGCGCAATGGATTTCAAAACTAAAGTAGCGCTGCCCATTTGACACATATCCAGGACCGTACCGAGGGGGTAGCAAGATTGGCCCCAACCAAGGGCCGAGGCCGAAGGGGGTGCAAAAATGGCCATTTAAAAACTAAAGTTTAAGAGTTAGATTTGTATGATCTGCTGTGCAGATAAAAAAATAATTTCAGAATAAGTCTTCTGTGGCTCATTAAACATTATGAGTGTTGTTAGTTGAGGGCGGACTGGCCAAATTGCTAGCTTGTCTGGTTGTGGCCCCCTTACAGAGAGAGAAAGAAAGGGCCTGCGTCTTTTCTTGTAACAAAATAGCAAGTAGTTTTATGTTACAAACTGATGTCGCAATGACTTTATTGCTCCCGTAGTTATAATTCACTTTGACTTGATTGCTCCCATAGGACGGATGGGCCCCTCCAGCAAGGAGAAAGGGTCCTCCTTTGCAAGATGGATGTGGTCCTTACCTACTAGAGATAGCAAAACGACATGCTTTTTTGCTGCTCATTTTACTGACGTAAAATGGATGGCCGGGGGGGGGGGGGAAACAATCCACGTAATTTGATGACTAAAGGCCCAAAGGAAAAGGAGACACTCGCGCCTTTCCTAAGATTTTTGTGTTCTGGGGTGCTTATTTTATCATGTTTACTACATTATAAATAGGAAAAAAGGAGCCTCGTCCTTATTGGACGAGTAATCTGGTGCTTCTTTAGTGGCAAATGATTGGGAGGAAATGTTACATTTCGGTTTTTTGATCACCAAAGAGTGGGCACAGTAAAAAATACTTGAACTTTTTTCGTACTTTGTTGCTAAGAAGATTAATACCTTCACTACAGCATTTCAAACGATTGTTGAAGAATATACCAAAAAATAATAATTTAAAAAATGACAAATTTAAAGGAAAAATGCAAAACTGAACTGTTATCATTTGATTTTTTTTTGAAAATTAAGACGGTGTAAAAATTATTTTTATATGATAATATTTCCGGCTGTTATCGCTGAACCCCCAAATCTTGCTTAAGTTTTAATTGATTAAAGTTTAAAAAAACTCACTGAGTTATACTTTCTCATCCGTCATAATAGGTTTGTACCAAATATGGCAACTCTAGGCTCAACGGTCTGTGTTGTAGAACGCCAACAGACAGTCTCTTACGCATACATGCGCTTTTAAAAACAACACTATGGTATTTCGTGTCAGAGTTTATTGCATAAAAAACCTAATGCAGCTATTATACACTAAATTCATGATCTTCTTGTATCCACTTGTCTTGATAATTGTAACTGATTTAACCATAAAAATTTAGTTTGCATTAATGTATATAAAGATGAAGGTTATTTGTCTTTTATAGAAATCGTCAGTTTTTGTCTGACAATGATGAAATTTGGCGCACTTGCTCTTCCAAACAAGAGGAATATCACTATCAACTTTTCGAACTTCAAAAGATAATTAAAATTTCAGTTAATAAAAAATTAAGCAAGATTTTGGAGTTTTTTCGCGATATTTTTCGAAAATATACTCTCATAAAAATGACATTTTACGCCATTTTTAAATTCAAAAAAAAATCTTTTTAATGATACCAATTTAATTGTTGCGCAATTTTTCCCCTCAATTTTAAAAAAAATGTATGTTTTGCAGCAATACTTTTCAATTTTTAAATGAAAATTAAACTTATTTCCTTACTTAATCACATGATCACTAATTTCCTTATTTATACATAATCACGTGATCTTTTTCCATTGTTAACATTATCTGTTTCATTGTTAACTATGTTCATATCGTCGCTTAACAATCAACACCACCTATCTCAATTTTTTGAAATTTCAAAGAGGAAGAAAATAATCAATCTTTCGAAACAAATAACAAATATTTCTGAATTTTTTTCACATTTTATAGGAACATGCGGTTTTATATTCGTATCAGATATGAAGAAAAATTCAGAAATATTCGTTATTCGTTTCGAAAGATTGAGTATTTTCTTCCTCTTTGAAATTTCAAAAAATTGATATAAGTGGCGTTGCTTGTTAAGCCACGATATATGGTGCTATGCCCATGTCTTGAATTCAGTGCTAACTGAAACAACACATATTGAGTAGCTACAGTTTTCAATTTGCTCCAGAACTTAGCAACTTTTGTAAGAACTGTATTTTCAGTTTGGTTAAAAAGAGCTCCAAAATAAACAGTACGCTCGCACTACATCCACCAAAAAATAATTAATAATCAATCATAAAATTATATTTATATCTTACTCTTTCAATAATATGTAAGAGAGAGTTGCTAAATTTGAGTCGCCTCATCATTGAAAGCATTTTAAAGAAAAAGCACTCCATTTCTGTAATTTATTTATAAAATTTGTAATTTATTTACGCAAATTTAATTTATTTATTGCATTTATTTCGTTGTTCACTTATACATTTATTTTGTTGCCAACAGTAGTTTTCATCAATATAGTTCAGTAAGGTGTCATTTTTCAAGAATACATAATTTTTGTTAAATCTCTTTTAAAAAGTATAAAATATGCTAAATGTGTATAGGAAAAAATATTTGCAGGTATATATACAATTTGGCATATTTATTTAGATCTCATATTGTTTTAAAACTGTCCATATCCAAAGCGAGCTTCAAAACTTGCCATCTCCAAAACAAAACCTTAAATAACTCTCCCCCTTCTTCAAGCCTCATTTCCGAAAATTACATACCGAATCACACTGCCCAAATGCATCGAATACCATGCAGTATTGTTTTAAATCTCATTTTGGCTAGATGTGACAGAAAATCCTCTTTCCTGAAGAATTTTCTGTTTTGGAGATGGCCAGCTTTGAAGCTACACGACTCATATTAAAAATATCAAAGTTTTCAGAAAACTTGTTAGAAATTTATGAAAATAGGCGCTTATTTCTGCTTCTTTTTCGCTCTTATGTTTTGCTTGGAGGAAAACCAGAAAAATTTCTTGCCATCGGCCCGACTACAACAAGCAATTCACTGCTAAAGCGTATATCGGTTGAGCAACTGACATCAGTTTTTTGAAATTTTCACGAATCTTTTCAGTGGAAATGCATCGTCAGTTAACTGAATCATCAGAAGTTGATTTAATAACTTGCAAACTGAAACGAAAGAAAATTCACCAGCCCCGTAAGTTTTGACTTAATCAAGTTAAAATACCAAAGGCTTTAAATATATCAGTGACGTGTAAAATCGATAGAGAATAATCTTTTAAGAAATAAAATTATATTTACATTTAAAGTGTGTAGATGGTTTGGGCGTTCCATTTTTATGATTATTCTGAGTTTCTTAAATGTGTCTTAAATCATGCAATTTATACACATATATATAAAAACTGCATGATTTTTATCATGAATGTGTTTGCACTGCTTATTCCAATACACAGTAAAAAATATTTTTTCTAAGGATAGATTAGTTCTTAAACTATGGAGCTTTATTCAAAA
Organism: Araneus ventricosus; assembly: GCA_013235015.1. NCBI lineage: Eukaryota > Metazoa > Arthropoda > Arachnida > Araneae > Araneidae > Araneus > Araneus ventricosus. The sequence continues at coordinate 40,802 of BGPR01003561.1, forward strand.
TTTTCACCATAGAACGGAGATTTTTTATGGTTTATTGTATTCTGTTCATTCTTGAAATAATCATTCTATATAGTAATTCATTATATATCCTTGAAATATTCATTCTATATACTAATTCAATATCCATCATTGAAATATTCATTCTATAAATTGATTCATATCAAGAAAAAAATTACCAGGATTAAATAAACTTACCGCTATTCCTTAAAAAATTAAAAAGTGCAATAATTGTGATTCATATTTTTTTCTGTTCGATATTAATTTCATATTTACAGAATTATTTGCTCGCACATTCTGAAGTAGAATTCTAAATACAGATTTCAGGAAACAGGATGAACAATTCCAGCTCTTGCCATAACGAAAAATAAAAAGACGAAAAACAAACGATAATTTCATAAGTAATATATCCAAAAGACAAAGGCACAGAAAAAATTTTTAACTCTTTTTTTCCGAAACTATATATATTGTAGAATTTTTCTTGTAAATATTATTGACAATTTTTGTCAGGCAGCAACAAAGAATTCTTTGTTTTTTGTTGACATGTAGAACAGCTTATAAAAAATAGTTATGAATTACATTGGAAAGTATACTTTATCATAATGGATATCATACTTCCATCTTAATAATAAAAAATAGACATAAACAGGAAAACAAGACTTTAAAAAAATTACACTTTGTCAAATTTAGAGGAAGCTTAAGATTATGAAACTGTTTTTGCAGATTAAATAAAATAAAAGTATGATGCCTTATAATAAAGTAAGATGCCTTAAATTTTGGGCTGGCAATTTCCGGTTATAGAATTGAAAGAGAATAAAAAGAAAGATAAAGTATGGAAATAGAAAAGTCATGGCCTGGAAATGTATAAATTTTTCATTTAAGTTATTATTTCTGAAGATTTGTTTTTGTTGTTTTTATTAAAAAGAACAATTTTTATTAAAAATTTGCATATTTTTTGTATTCAAAAATTATTTTATAAAAGACAGAAAAATTGACTTTAACAGGCGATTTTAATTGCAGCTCTAAAAGTTTTATTTATTTCTACAAATTTTATATTATTTTTAAAATAACAGAATATATCTTTTTTTACTACCTCGTACACAAAGGGGAAGTATCGTACTTATCAAAAATTTCGATCTCTAGATTTAGATGAGTCGCCACGTTTTAAACCCCCACATCTCCCTGAGTCCGAAAAACTCATTTTTAGACTTATGTATAAGGTGTGCCCAAATGAAAAGGAGACTACAGTTATATATGAAGAAATTTTAAAAACAATATTCTAATTACAGTTCATGTAGAACAGTACAACTATAAATAATCGCCATTGACATTGATACACTGATCCCAGCGCGTAGGAAGGGAGTAGATGGCTTCAGTGAAGAAACTGCTGGGTCAGGCAAACACCCATTCACGCCGGCTTCTGATTCTCTGACAGATGCTTGGACACCCACTGTGCACAAACTTTTCCATAACCAAGCTTCTTGTGAATTATGTGATGCACAGTTCCTTTGCTTATCGACAGTTCAACAGCAATTTCACGTGTGGTGATCCGACGATTCTGCCATATGAGGTCATCCACAGCCGAAATTGTGGCACTGTTGGTCACAACGTGCGCCTGCCCAGGGCGTGGCAAGTCCTTGATGTTTACGCGTCCCGCCTCATAACGCTGACACCACCGGAATATGGTGCACAGTGCGAGACACTGCTCTTCGTGCACCTCTTCCATCCTGCAATAAATTTGTGTAGCATGCTCCCCTTCTGTGCGAAGAAATTGGTTAACTGCTTTTTGTGCTGATATGGAGGAATCCATCAAGCAACGGACTGCGGAAACAACTCTCCGGAAATGAGGATATACAAACTGTTTGTAGTTTTTTTTCTCGTAGCCATTTGCAAAGTGCTATGGAGACTTTAATCCCAATGTTTCAATCAGAGATATGAGACTTTAGATGGAAAAACTCATCATACAGAGCGGGTTGTAGAATATCTTTGAAAACTGAAAGCAGATTTATTCCCTATACCTCAAATTCGAGAGAAGTCAGAGACCGGAATTTTGTAAGAGCACCAAATCTTTCATGAAACTCTTTGCCCTACGCATGCGAAAATTTCAGTTTAGTTGCTTTACGGATTCAGCAGAATTAAACTGTAAATATTGAAATTCGTTGGTGACACATTAATAAGCTAACTTAACCCTTAAAGGCCCCGTGTTGCCTTTACGCAACATACCCCATTTTTTACTAAAACCTTGAGAATAAAACCGAAGCTGTTCTTGCTAATAGGATGCATACTGAAATTTTTATTAAATCAATTTACAACATATAGATGGCAACTTGAGTGCTGATAAAAAATATAAATAAATTGATGTTTTTCACTTGTGGCTGCATCTTTTTAGCTTTGTTTGTACGCTTGAGAATACCATATTTTATTCTACAGTGTTGAAGGAAATTCCTTATCCTTTTATTAATTATTAAAATTCATCTGTGTTTTACATTATAGAATTTTATCAAGTATAATATATTAAGTAATAGTAAATATTTTTCTGAAATAAGGCCCAGTGTTATCAGTTGGTAAACTGTTTTTCAGTCACAAACCATACTTAAAACAAAAAAAAGAATTTTTTAAGTATTTTTCCCATGTTTTTTTCAAGAAATGAAAGCCAAAAAACATCTTAAATAAATTTTTAGAAAATCGGGCATTTAAGGGTTACGAGTCGCCAAGGTCGAGGTCGTAAGCTTCCATTTCCCCGGCATCCCCATAAAATCTCTGTGAATGTCTGTTTCCAACCATAGGATTAGCCTGGCAGGGAAGCGGCGTTATAGTTTTGTAACAATATTTGTTATTTTGTTTATTCTAGAAGAAGCAGTAAAGGCGCAAGTTCTTCCCTTTATAGCTTAGTGCACGCACCACTGATGTAGTGAGATGCAACGCAAATGTGCTGTCAATTTATTTAATGTATATAAATGTCCATTTAAAAAAACAGCAATTTATATGGTCATTTCAGAATAATACTGAAAAATATGTTAATATTTTATTATTATTTCTTCTAAATATGCGCCCCCTGACTCCTGAGCCCTAGGCCATGGCCTAGGTAAGTCCCAGTGCGCATTTATATGTCTTCTTGCGGCCTTTAATTCTGATAGGGTAAGTTTTAGTCTGTTTCAATGAGCATCTTTTCTAATCGATAAGCGCTGTGCTTATATTTTTCTTTCCCACTGATAATAATGAAATATAATAGGTGCTACGATAATATTATACCGGCGAAAAATCTATAATCTTATACAATGGTTTTTACCAAATTCTTTTTTATTAAATTGTTATTTCATTTTATCTCAGAATTAAAAGTACCCAAATTAATGCATGGAAAATTTTAAACATTAGTAAATCGCAAATTTAAGGCAGGGGGAATAGGGTGTAGTGCTGTTCAAGTAGTTAGTTTAGAGGCCCGTTTTGAAGCAACACGAGGGCTATTTTGGGAGGGATCTCGTAATTTTGAACCTCGGTCAGATGACGAGGGCCACACCTAGGCTGGCACTCCCTCACCAAACTTCCGCACCACACCAACGGGAGGACATTTGGCCCACCACGTATGATTTAGGGTGCAACAGGCACAATACACGACGGATCTTCAGTGGAATCGGGTTTCGAATCTGGAACCTTTCGCCCAAAGCCGAGACCTTACCACAAAGACAGCGGTCCATTTTTTAAAACATTAAAGCTCCAAAGTAAGAAAGTAGCTGTACTTCAGTCATCACACTTCACATAGCAATTTATACTATCTTCTAAAAAATATTCACATAGTAACATTTCCCATTTTTGGAAAATCTAAATTTTCTCATGAAGTATAAAACGTTAGAAAAACTAAGATTAAAAAGTATGTCTGTACTGGATGAAATTCGCGCGTCTTCTTTCAAGTCACCGTAAATAAAAAGATGAAACACGGCGAAAGCGGAATAAAAAAAATACATCTATACTGCTTCGAAGCAGGCAGAAGTATTTCATCATTTGAAGAATTCAAAGATTCAAGAAAGGATCATTGTTTCGATAAAAAAGAAAGAAAGAATTTGTGCAAAGCGATATTTTCCTATAATGTCAAGTCTTCTTTCATCACACGGTAGTTTACTTTCGGCGGAAAATGCAGACTACACTTGCAACAGACTGCACTACACTTTTTACAGATAACAATCTCTAAAAAGAAATATATATTAATCATTTAAATATTAATATACATTACTTTACTTTAGGTAAATTATTTTAAGTCAATGCTTGTTTTTAATTAGAATAAAAAATGTTAATACATTTTCATTATATTATAGAATATATCTTAAAAAACTTTTTAACATGGAATATGTTCTTGTAGAGACTGATTACAGTACAATGAATTCAGCTTCCATCTACTGAAATACAGTGAATGAAAGCAGTGGGTCACTGCCGTAGTGGATACCTTGAATAACAGATCATTATAAATTCCCTGAAAAGTTATTTAGTAGTATATAATTAACTATGTAAAACATATTTGCGATTAAAATTATCTAGTTATGCGATTATCAAAACTTTTAATTGTTTTACTTTGTTAGTTTTTTTAAAGGAAAATTTGCTTTACTAATTTGGCAGTCGGAAACTAATCATCGTAAATATATAAATAAGACGAACATTTGAACTGGTTCAGACAGGATTAGCTTTCGAATAGTTATACATCGAGGATTGCGAGGGGAAAGGAGACGTTTTCCTAGTCCAACTTTAAACATTACTGGTTGAATTAACCTGTAGGAATAACTTTCTGTTTCAAAGCTACACGAGGGTTGATTTGGGACAGATATAGTAATTACGAACGTGTCTGATCACGAGGACGACACCTGAGCCGGCAATCCTTCTTCCAGTTTCTGCACCAGTGGGAGGACGTTTGACCCAGCGGAGGCTCGTCCATTACGTGTATAGAGCTGCAGTCACCCCTGAAATTATTTTAAAAGCTAGTATTTTCCTTTTTATTCTTGTTGGTTTACTTTTCCACTTTGAGAGTTCAATGATCAACGGAAATGGCAAAAAATGTAATAAAAACTGAAAAGGAAGACGGAAAATCAATCAACAACTAAGAGAGAGACAGATCAGAGCTGCAAAGAGATTTGTCCCTCCTAAGGATCAAAACTCGTGCACTGAGCAAGGCTGCGCCCTGAATCGGGAGAAGAAAGCAACCCTTTCTCTCTTTGAATTTAGAGGTACTCGAGCTGCGGTTTTTACAGCTCTCGTTTGGCGAGCGACTTTCGCCTTCGCATTCTTCTTTTGGTATTTTTCGCTTTCTCTCGGGGCTCTTTAATGGGTTTCTGTTTTGCTTCATGTTGCCTCGATAGAAACGTGTCTGGTTTATTGAATATTCGTTTTCTATTGTTAGAACTCACTCTTCGAAAACAAGTTTGATGATAATTTTCTAAAATCTTATTCACTAAAAAAATTTTTCAATCATTATTATCAGAGGTATCTAAGAAAAGCTGAACATTGCAAACCTTCAAAAGATTTTATTTTCACAGCTTTCGCTGAGTGGGGGACATTCTGAATATAAGAAATGTAGGTCGCAATACAGGATTTGAACATTGTTAAAAAAATCCCCAGTACCAGCGATAACTTTTGCAGCACTGCTTGTTTCTGGGCTGACGAGCAGCCACTGCTTTGACCCAATGAATTTAATGTACACCAAGGCTTCGCACATGGACCCTTCAGCCCCAAAGTCGGAATTTTGCAATCAAGCCAACATGGCCCCACAATATTAATAGAAAGCAGCAGAAAGTTATTGGCGATGGTTCTCACACTTGGACTAGCTTAGCTAGACAAAATCCATGAGTCTGTGTACTTTAACGAGGCCCTAAAATAACAAAGGATCTGCAACAACTTCTTCCAGGGACATATACTACAGAAGATGTGTGGGGGGGGGATATTGATTTGGAATGTCATTTCGCGCAAATAAAAAAAAGTTCATTTCTTTATGTTTCAAGGGATAAACATCTTACATGTGAAGCGGAAGAACGCTCAAACTAAAATTTTGAACTTGAAAGATAAAATCTGGCGAATCTAATACAACAGAAAGTATTAGATAAGAATTGCAGAAAGCATGGATCATGCTTAATCTTTTTAAAAGTTCTGAAATGCTTTTTTTCAGGAATGTAGGTCCGTATAAAAGTTTGGGCCTAAACCGCCAAAGGGTTGACTGTCTCTGGGACTGTATAATCGCATACTTGTAAAAATTTCATCTCCTAAACCCTTTAGCTTAGATAAATAAAAATTGGAATGACGGTTGCTAACACTAATTATAGATATGTGCCCAAATTTCGTTTCAATCGGTGAAAAAAAAGGCGTTCAAATTGCATATTCAATTTTTTGCTTGCGTTCGGGAAGTAATCTCTGCGCTTGTGCAAGCTATTCAGCGATAGCGAACGAGGTCATTTTCTCCTGTTTTCTTTTCGCTCGCGCACGCCCCCGCATTAGCGGAACTTGCTAGAGTATGATAGAAAATAAATATTGCTATGTTTTAATACATACGCATCTCTTTGAATTTGATTCTTCACCTAAATATTTTACAAACACTATAATCTACAATGAAAAACCTTCTGATAGTCATTGCATTCTAGGTTACAGTAGGTTCGAATTTTTTATCGACGCAGGGGAAATGACAAATTTTTGAGAATTGTACGAGCAAGTTTAGGGGAGGCTACTCTCGCTGGTTGTTAATAGTAATAATCGGCGAGTTTTATACACAAAATAGCAAAGACAGATTATTGATGTGAGCGTATTAACACGTTGACCTCCTCGTCACCCATATTCGGGTGGTACTCGGATATTCAGATCTTTTACCTAATTAGATGACCCCTTCTCCGATATCTCTTAACTACAGTAAAGAAGGAGTCACCTAATTAGATAGTAGGGGTGAATCACAGACGTGAGTCAAAGTGCGTGATCGGCAGCCAACGTGTTAATAATACTTCTTTGTACGCAACACAAGAAGAATCATCTCGATTTTTTGTCTTCTGATTTTCGCTAATTGATTCTGAAATATTGTTAGATTCAATGACTGTTGAAGAGGTCGCAGTAGTTACATGATGTATATATATATATATAATGTAGAGGAGTTGCACATCCATGATGTCTATGGTATTCATAAAAATAACAACTGGTTTCTTTTTCATGAAAAACAGTAGGTTACATTATTAATATTCATTTTCAAAATACCGTAGAAAAACAGTATGACTTGCATAAGTTCCACATTCAATGAATGCAAACAGAAGCTCTCGTTTGTCTAAAAAGGCGCGACTAAATAGCATTGGGACAGTGGGCCGTGGCGATGCGCGCTCGTATCCTTAGGTTCATTTATCGTTAGATTGTCGATTCACCAAAATGTCTATAGTGTTTTGATTTTTTAACTTAATTCTTAAACAAACAATATATTTTACCGTAAATACTATAGCATCAAGTATAAGCATGCTATTGCAGACTCGATACGAAATCCGAATGATAACTTATTCATCGCTGTACTCTTTGTATTAGTTGAGGAAAAGGAATGTTGACAACATCAATAATACTATAGGATAAAATAATATGAATCATTGCCATGGAATGAATGTAAAACAAACCAACACTAAACTGAAAAATCGAACATTTATTTTAAATCTAATATTTATATTAATTCAAGCTTAACTTTACTTTAGCGTAATTTTTATTTAACATTCATTTATTGATTAGTCTCACAAGGCAAAATTTAAATTATTTAAAACATTTTTTCAAACATTTCAATTGATCGTTCAAATTCTTGCTATTTTTTTGCACGTGGCAATATTGTTCGTGTGAAAAGAAAAGATTGAAATCAGTCTCGATTGAATCTTGACCAATGAGAGATTTTTTGTTATGTCGTAGTGTTACTTTAACTTTTTGCATTAAAATTTTTCATTCAGAAGAATAAGCAGAGATTACTCAGAAGTTTCAATTCATAACACCAATCATATTAAATTGAGGTGTTCTAAGCAATAAAATCAAGAGGAACTTACAGCCAAAATATTAGAATAAAGGGAAAACAATTCACTAAGAGGTTATCGCAAAGTATATAAGATGGCGGATTTGCGTTGTGTATTTAATTAGGCAATAACCCAAAGGAACTAAATTTTAACCAAACCCTCAAATCACTTTAAGGATGTGTCCTATGTGTGAAAAAAAGCAATACAGAAAGTAATTTTAAAATAATATAACGTTTATTATGTATCTTAATATTAACATGATTATACGATTTATAACTTTAGAAATGGCACAAATTTAAAAAATGAATTCACGAGATATGATGAAATCGGAGGGCGCCCATTCCGCAAATAATTTACAAATTAACAAGAAAATCCACTTGGGGCGTGAGACGCTCTTTTACCCACGAAATCCTTTTCCTTTAACATCCTGTCATAAACAGAGCTAACGTTCGCAAGTTACGAATCTATGTTATGAACACTAAATTTACAGCAACATTAAACTAAACTTTTGCGTTACACATAGTTGAGCATTATAAGCATCTACCCTTGAAACTGCAGAAAAATAACCAAGCCCTTACAATTTTCAATCCGCGAATCATGCCCCAAACTGACCTCAGATTAGATACAAAACAAGTTTTAAAGGAAATTTCTCTTTCTGACCACACTATGAGATTGAATTCATATACGACATTCTGATAAACATAAAATACAGCATACGGGACACGATTATCCCTTCAGTTACATAGCATGACACACACAAAATAAAACAAAATGAATAAAACAAACATTCAATGACACAATATCTAGATAAAAAGGAAAAATGACACTATCTCAATATATTTCATTTAACTCCCTATGAGTGTCCTCTCGTTGCACCCAGAAGAAAATTGCTTTTATCGCCCTGCCCAAGTTCCTTAGACTTGCCAAGACGCCGAACATAAAAGGAATTAAAAAATCAAGAAAAAACATGCCGGTACTCATCCTGGGGTCCGCTGTCCTGTCCCTGGTCTCCACACATCGATTCAATGCTCCATCAGGGGTTCTCGAGCTTTCGCTACGGATCTCAAGCGAGGCGGTTCTCTCCAAGCAGAATAATACCGCCTTTCCGGAGGACATGGGATCAAGCCACGCCATAGGTCCACGTAGGGCTCACTTCTTCAGTCTTTCGCACACTCCGGTGACAAACGGGCTCACACCACGGCCTTCAGACCAAATGTTGGCTATCCGTCGGCAAAAAGGTCCGGTCGTTCGTCCAAATTCGGTACCGCCTTCATTCGTCGCACCTTCCCTGATTCTCGGGGTCTGAAGATTCATCAGGAACAATGTTAGACCAAAAATACTCTCACTAAATACCAGAAGAGGTTATTCGCCTTCTAATTCTTCATGGCCTTTCTCCCTATAAGACCACCATCTTTCGATCCAAAAGGATGTAAAAAAATTTACTTTCATGCTCTCGAAATCTCACTTCGGCGTGGGATGCATCTAACGGGGATTTCACACCCGCGGTGACGAAACCGAAGCCTCCTGACACCCTCGCGGGGTCAGGTGGCAGGGCCACCAACGGCAGAGACCAGACCAGCAGAGAAGAGAGCGATTCGCGCACCCCCTAAAATACCGTCGCCGAAAATCACGTCACGGTGACGTAAGACCCCCGTTTTCCATTGGTCAAAAGTCCGAAACGGACGGCGTCCCTATCAGCCTGACACCCACTCCGAAAAATTCGCCATCTTGTCCCAAAGGAAGACCGGAAATGAAACAACAGGTCAGCCCCGCGAACGGCGATCTCCTCCACGCTCGTCTTGCCTTGAAGGAAAAGAGAGCAAACCAAATCAAGAAAACCCTAAAAAGCCTCCAAAAAACCCTAAAAAAAACTTTAAAAGCCCTAATTAAAGTAAGCAATAATTAAAAAACCATCCTAAGCACATAAATATTTAAAACACATATGAATAATACTGTAATTTGCCAAGAAAGTCACTTCAATTTAAACCTAACTAAATCCTTACTTAAAATACATAACAGAACACAAAATACTTTCTTTAAACATACATTAATTAAAAGAAAACTGCTTCATTAAAAATAAATGTTCATTCTTTAAAACAAAAGAATGCTGCTTCCTTAAAAATAAACGTTCATTCTTTAAAACTAATTAATCAAATATATTCGTACTTTAAAACACACATCAATAAAAAATGATCAAACAAAATGTTCCTTCTTAAAAGCACATATCAATCTTTTTTTTTTTTAAAGAAATGTCTCTACCTTTAAAACACGTGTCAATATTAAAAAAGATCAAAACGTTGCTTGAGTGTCTGTGGAACGAGCAAAATGAATTAAAAATAAAAACATTCCATAAGTAGCAACACTACAGTTAAGTCTGTTTTCAAATTACATTAATGGAAAATGATTGTAATCATGATCATACGATGCCAAAATTAAAGAGCTGTTTTAGTTAAATTAAGAAGATGGACGCCATTTAACTAATATTAAATATATCTAGAAAATGTAAAAAACTTGCAGAAAAACTAAATCAATACATGATTAAAAATTGTTGGGGAAATGCCTTATTAGAGACTTGGTATGTTTTCTTTAAGTTCTCATTTAGTTAAAATCTTACGAAAACTTAAAAACCAATATCAATTACTTATCCAGCGGCTAGTATCTAGTCTACCAGAGGGGTCACGTACTCGTGGTGCCCCCCTCTGGTAGGAGGCGGTCCCGTGCAGTACTTGTAAGTAAGCCTTGCATTTCTAAGATCTGTTTTTAACCAAAATTATTCTAATTTCAAGAATTAAGCACTGAAATCAAATCACAATTAAATCATTGAAATTAATTATTTGGACTTTAATGAATTAAATAATTATTTAGAACAAAGCTACCGTTCATCTCTGTTGGCTTTTGAGGAACTGAACAAAATCCCAGGACAGTAAAACTTCGATTAGCCGGACGAGGATTGTGACGGATAACCTAATAGACGACTAACAGATATCTCTTAATATATATGTACAGTAAAACGGATTTGATTGCTGGCTTGGGAGTAAAATGAAAATAAATTCCTAAAAAACTGAATAATGCATAGACGTTGTATTTAATTTTGCAAAACGATCCATATAAACTTCAATATAGTAATGTACAGAAATGACGAATCAGATTTTTTTAGACGATGACGGATAACAGAAACTGACGGTTAATCGAAGTTCTACTGTATTTCTATACAAAACGATGTAAATGGAAAATCACAGTTTTCTTATACATACAAGATTTTTCAATAGAAATATACTGTTTCAGAGCAATGTTCGCTGAAACATCTTGTTTTATTTCAAAAGTTCAGAAAAACTTTCTTTTCCTCCCTGAAGGTATAAGTATTGTTTTTGGGATGTTTTCCGTGCATGTGCCAGGGCTTTAAAAGATCCTCTGGTATTTTTCTGCTAGAGGAAAATAATTTTTGTAAACGATCTGGCATTCACTCTCTTTGCAAATACAACTTTAAAAATTCCAAGCAAGAATTCTTCCCTAGACATTTTCGCACGTACTTCCGCATGTCAAATATAGTTGCTTTAGTTTATTTTGCAACCAACGTTCTCGACTGGCATCAATATAAACACTGTAAAAGTTTGCAAAATTATCACTTTCCACATCTAGATTGCCAATGTTGCTTTTAGATTTCCTAATTTTGATGCTTTCTAACGATAACGTTCGAAACTGTTATCCGAATGAAAAGATTTTTGTTCAAAATTCCAAAAATATTCAATCAATGAACGAAAAGTATTCAATCAATTTAATTGCCGTGCATTTTTTCCCTGATTTTCAGTAATTTGAAGAGTTATTTTTTATTTATTTTAACAATAGCTTGAACACAAATAAATATTAATATTTTCTCTAGACAGAGTGACAACGGACATGTAAATAAAAGCAAAACCTAACAATATACGTCAGCTTTTCTTCGGACATGAATGAAAACGCACAGGTTAATATAAATAAATATAATAATTAAATCTATTTCTAATGTTTTTCATTTATCTAAAATCGCAAAAAATAGGCTTAAAATGTCTTTGCAAATATGGTGCTTTTCTGTTTAAATTTAGTTTTGTTTATGAAAAAGTTTCTTAAAGAGATAATTTAAAAAAAGACATTTATGAAGACATCTATAATTTTTTAAAGAAAGGCATTTTTTTCGCAAAGATAGCTTGTATTCATGAGATACATTAACAGAGAATTAAATATTTCCGCATTGTAAAATTTGTGATACTATTTCAAAAAATGATAAATTTGCGGCCTATAGTTCAGGTAGCATTAATTGTGCATAGAATGCATTGTAACAGCATTATCTTTAATATATGCTACAATACATTCTTGCATACTTCCGATGTGTTTGCAAGGTCTTCTTTATTTATTTTTTATTTATTTATTTCCTTTTCGTCGAAGAAATCTGCTCTGCAATGTTTGGTTAAATCTTATACAATGTCTAAACATTTTATGGCATATTTTTAGTAGATAGCCTTTTGTAGCTGAATTTTTTCAGTTTATCTGGGTTGAGAGCGTTTAAATTTAAAAAATTGAATTAAATACATTTGAAACCTTCATTTTGCAATTGCTTCAACAAAAATATATTTAAAATGGACGAAAAAATTATAAGAAAATCACACCAAAATCAGAGAAAATAAATATATTTTTCAAAGCTTTAAGATTGTATAAAAATAGCTTTAGCGAACAATTATTTTGCCAAATATTAATCTAATAGAAAAAAATTCAATTTACTACATATAAACCTTTATACCAAATGAATGATACCATATGTTTTTAATAAGGTAGAGATATTTTTAACTTCTTTCTGAATATCTATGTTGTTAATTTCTACTACTTAAAATTAATTCTAAAATATAAACATGTACAATGGAACTTGGCTAATTCAAATGCGTCAGTAATTCATTTTTTTTTCCTCTTGTCCTTGAATTTTTTATTATCATGATGTTAAAATATCGTCTATAATTCAAAATAATTTCAACTAATTCGAAATCCAAATTAAAAATTGTTAAGAGCTGTTTTTATTTCCGATTTTTCCCCGTTAGTTAAATAACATCCTGCACTTAGTGATCGTTAAGTGAATAATTTTTTAAGTCCTTTAATTCACTCAAGGACTTTATTGCTGTACAGTGTATTCAATCTAGAAACGATAAGAAATTTGTTTTAGTCATTCACTTTCATAAAAAAGTTCAGGAATCGTTAGATATGAATTGTATTCTTAGTCTTAAATTTTGTTGTTGTTGTTACTAATCTTCAATCGAGTCTGAAGGAGTCAGACCAGATCAAGGCATCCGTTGACTTTGATGAAATCAATAACTAAAAAAATTCTTTGTTCTTATTGAAAAATGAAAAACAAATTTTTAATTTCTGGCACCATCTCGGTTAGCAGAGATCTCGGTTGATACAGGCCCGGATAATCGAGATTGTGCTGTACTTCCAGTGGCGTAGCTGCTACTTTTGTCGTCCTGGGCGAAGTTGTAACATGCAGATAGGATGCGAAATTGCGCGTCCACCACCAGTGTTTCTTTCACATATCGAAAATTTACTGATAAAAGGCGAGAAATACGAATAAACTACATTAATTATTTTTTTATGTACACAATGATTGAGATAATGCCACTCCTCTTCTTAGTTGTAAAATAGTTTTCTTGCATGTCTGATTTTCCCTCCCCTTTCGAAGTACCGCCCAGGCGGACCACCCCCTTTAGCTACACCACTGCCGTATTCTCTTTATGGCTCTTTCTTCTGGCCATTCGTTTTGGATTTTGTAACGTATACCACTGAAATTCGAGGTTCTTATGAACTCCGGTTTTTATTTCTCTACATTGTCCTGAAAAGGGATATTTTAATTCGTATCACTCCGTGTATAAGTAACTTAAAAAATATTTTCATAATTATTACTTTAAATTACAAAAATCATTAGAACGGGGCGCGACTAAAATTGATATGGATGTTTAGACCAAAATCTAATAAAAAAAAGCCTATAAGATTTTTCCTAAGAATCATTTTTTTTTTTTTGCGTGAGCTTTGGTGGATGATTTTGGTGTCATTTGTTTTGTTGCCGTAAAATCACAAAAAAATATAAAAACTGCATTTGATTCATCGAATGAACTGTCAGGCCGAGTCAGAGTTTCTGTGTTCACCCAATAGAGAAAAGCGTTGTGAGCCGACGCTCATATTAAGCCAAAATCGCCGCTATAGAAAGTAAGGCATTTCTAGGCGACGTTTATATCAAGCTGATATAAAGATCGAAATTAATCCTTCAGATCAAAAGTGCTTACCAGTTTGACTTTCGCTATGTTTCCAAAACGTGGAAGACCAAAAACTTAGACGGCGAACAGTTCAAACTGAGTCTTCGGGTCGACAACGTAGAGCCAATAATCGCAAGCGAATGTGTGTTTCGGTTAACATTAAGCCCTACCGAACGGATCTACGACCAAGTAGCAGCCGTTTTTGAATCAGCTAATGGAGATGTGGCTTCAGAACTGCATATTATTTTAAGCTGGGAAGTCAGTGAAATGCTGATATTACCAGTTAGTGGTTCACTGTTACCCACTTCTTTTTCCTCATAACATCCATGGATGAGAAAATGGGATGACATGCAATAGTCGTCAAGTCAATTAAGTAAATGTAAGTTCAGCATAATGGAATGGTTATTTGCAACTTCAGTTCTACCACTATCACTTACGATCCGTGAAGGCTTCAGCATGATTCATGGTAGCGCTAACCTCTTCGAAAAATATATTGTTAGTGCTTTCTTAAAATTAAAACAATATCGTTCAAGCTTTAAATATTTGCAGCAGTTTTTTCAGACATTTAATATTCTCATGAAGAATATCCAATCAATATAGTAAGGTATATAGGACGCATTTACAAATAAGAGGATTATTATAATGTCTACTAATATTGATTATATTCTAATAATTTTGATCAACGATAATAATAATATTTTCAATAGTATTTTTTTATTTTTTAAGTTTTTATCGTATCAAACTTTGTTGCCTGGAAAAAAAATGTTTATCGTATATGTCGTTTGCATTATTTGATTGTCAGGAATATTTACAATAACTCACATTAAAAAATTGGGTTACCGTAGAATTTTAAATGATTAAAGTGGCTAACATATACAGATTTTAGTGAATGCTTAAATTAGACTCGATATTTTTCCATATTTTTTAATTAAACTACTATTACTAATATAATAGCCCAGATCTCTCGGTAACGTTCTGACGTCACCAACAATAAAACTCGCGCCATAGCACTGCGAGACGTTAAACAGCATTATTTCATTGTCAGAGAACCTAAATTTCAGTAATTTTAAATTTAAAAGAATAATTGTCGTTCTAATGTCAAATTTAATAGCTCTAAAATAGTGAAATAAAATTTTCTATCGATTGATATAAAATTTATCTCGCTACGATCAATAGTTCCGAGAAATTTTAAATTATATTAATCATATATTTCAAATTAATTTCCGTTTTTTAATAGAAAGTAGTAAATTACGTTAATGGTATATCGTGCGCGTGATATAGTTTGAACGCCACGATGCACGATGGATTTCACGGATAAATGCCATGATGGATTTTTTGGATGCCACGATGATTTTTTGAATAAAGAAATATGTAAATAAGAAAAAATATTTCCTTTCATAAAACATATGTTTATTTTATTTGTTTTCAATCAATTTTAAACATTTCTCTCGCATATATATCTATTTAAACACGTCAAATTTGACGGGAAATCTCTCGAACGAAGAGGCAATTTGCACCCGTCATACCATGACTGGTTATTTTCTAGTTTATAAGAATCGCGTGTAGCATCTTCATGCTAAAAATGTAAAGAACGAAATAGAGTTAAAAGTAAAAGAAAAATTAGTAAAATAACAGCAAAAAAATTGAAGACCAGCTCATCTTCACTTTTAATATATCGAAAAATTAATTTTCACAGTTATTAAGGAAAATAATTTTCTCTTTTGATAAGTAAGTTTTATAATCAGTCATTAAAAACGTTATCATCACTGACTGAAAAAAAATTTCTAAAAATTCTAAATTTAGAATTCTTTCTTGCCACGTGTCAGAAAGTTTACATTAGCGTTAAGAAATCCAACTCTCAGGAGACCATTGGTTTTTCAAACTATATTCTGTAGACCGGAACCTATTCATAATGAACTTTTCTCCTTAATGAGAAAATAAAGACCAAAAGTGGAAGTTCTTCAACAACCAAAATTCATTCTTATTTTCTGACTTGAGCGTAAGAAAACTTATCCGCGTAATAAGTCATACGGACGTTTGAAACAAAAAAAGAAGGAACAAACAGCTGACACAAAGACGAAATTAAAATTCTGGTGGTTTGTACTGAAGTTCCATCAAAATTTAGGAGAGAGCATGATTTTCTTTTTAAAATGACATTTTGATGAAAATTAATGGCAAATTTAAAATGACTATTTATCGGTTTGTTATCTAGGTGAGAATCAATAAACGACTTCTTTTCTGTTCTCTTTTAGACACCAAATTTTATACATTTGTAGAAAAGAACTAGCAATTAGCTTACACATAGCCGGAATATAAATCCCAATGCGTTATTTTAAAATTTCATCTGAAATGAAGGAGTGTGTATAAATTTGTTGTATAAATAATAGAATTTTAAAACATTTTCTAGCAAATCCATTTACTCAAGCTTAAAACGGCGGTTTATCACTTTCTTGACCGTTTATTTGTTTAAACAGTGAACCAATGGCCTTTTTTCGGTCAGTTTTCTACTCTAAAAATGTATATATTTGTAGGAAAGAATACAAAAACGATCAATTAGATGACGCATGGATGGAATAAATTTTTCAATCGATTATTCTGAGATGCAGTCTTAAATCAACAGAGTTATATAATTTTATTATATAAAATAACTTTCAAATATTCGCTAGTGAATGCATTTTCTGCTCTCTTAAACGACTGTTCATCAGTTTGTCTTCCAGACTGAAAATGAGCAAACAACTTTTCTTCGTTCTTGCCACTACTTCAAAGAATTTGTACTTTTTTTCATGTCTGATTCCACGTTTCTGGCTGTGATTTCGCTGTCTGGAAGAAACAAATTATCAAAACGTAAAAAAATGATTAGCGGAAAACTCAAAAGATCATTTGATGCAATTCTTATAAATAAGAACCCTCTTGACGGAATTGGGTCACCACGTGCTTGACTGAAAAACAATTCTGCCTTAAGTGCTAGAAAAGAAGATTGCTGAAAACCATCTTGTTTCTTGAATTATTCCATATATATCTTGGTGATTAAAAAATGTCATTCCATTTAATATTTGATATTTCGTTCTTCATGCCCACGAGAAGTGGTCACGTTATAAACACGTTGTAGTTAGTTAAGTCCAAATTAAGAAGCAAACACTATCATTTTTTTAAATTTGAATATAAATCTGGATGATCCCAGTTTTTTATGTCATCACAAACGATAATTGAATAAATATCATGGCAAACCTATTAACTATTTTACTTTCGCTCTTAAAGATTTCAGTTTTATAAGTAATAAGAACTAAAACGTTTTCCCCCCTTTTAAACTTATGACATATTTGAAACAAACAATATCCTACTTTTGAAATTTGCAGTGTTTTGTGGTTTCAGTCCACATGTAGACGACCTTTCTTAGGAAAATTTAATTAACATCTCAACGTTTAGTTAGTTAATAAACATAAATCCATCTCTAACAATCGAGAGTGTTCTCCCTACCACAATCTCATTTACTTCCGCATAAGGATGTCATTCAAACTTTCCAAAAATGATTGCACCTGCGCAGTGGCGCATCCAGGATTTGGGTCTGAGGGGGGGCTGAGGTCATAAAAATTTGGTATCGTAGTGACGAATGTCAAACCTCATGGCTTATGTAAACCAAAACACTTTAACTTTACAGATTTTCCTCACCTCACAATAAGAATCATAAAGAACACTACAATACTTTCGATAATTTAATAAAAAATACAATGAACTAGCCAAAAAATATTTTGGACCGTGTCAATGATGTAAGTGGAATGACCAGAAAAGTAGGAAAATTTTCGAGCCTGTCAAGCCAGAAAGCCACGTTGTCACGATTTTATTATTTTTTTTAATGAAAATTAAGAACAAACAGTTGTAGTGATTTTAAATAAAATCAAGAATTTTGGTTCCCCCCTGGGGGGGGGGGTGCGGCCCCCCGACCCCCCCCCCCCGGATTCGCCACTGCACCTGCGTGTGATGAAACCAAACGACATCGAAAATATGTCTATAAATTTACTCTACCTGACGGTTTGTCTCTGTTTCTTTTTTATTTCGTAAGTTAACTGTTTTCTAGCGATAATTTTGGATACTATTATCCGAGAAAACGATTTTTACTTTATTTTAAAACTCAAAAAATTATCTTTTCAGTGATCCTCGTTTGTTTGCCTTGCTCTTTTTCCACGATTTCCACGATTTTTTCAATATTTATTCTAAATTACAGTTATGATGGCGCGCGCACAAATGAATTTAATATTTTTACCGGGCAGAGCGGAAATGTGCATGCAACATAACTAAAAAAATATAAGTTTCTTTGAAATCATGCAATGATTGAAAATATAAAATATTTTTAGTCACCGTTGATGGAAACGCCCATGTTAAAAAGATCTTGTAAATGTAACATTTTTGTTTGTGTCGAAGCATAGTATAGAGAAGAAAAACGGATATGTGTTTAAAAAGACATCTGTCTCCGTTGATGAATTTAGTCCAAGTGTTGCAGAAATCTTCAGTATTGGTGCGAAGATAACTGCGAAATTTGATCCATCTAAGTCGTTACGTTTTACAATTATCATGTCTACACACACACAGGCAAGATTCCAATATTTTTTTTCGGGGGGGGGGGGGAGAAGAGAATGGATTCGGGGATGTCTTAAAGGCCGAAACTTTTTATGATTTCTAAGTTAAATTTTGACGTAGACGTACGTCTCTCCATAGTGGTTTAATGGTGTGTCGGGAAAGGAAAAAATTACGACGCTTTTCGCGCTAAAGTTAAACGCTTATAGCTCCGCAATCAAATAACATAGAGAGTTGGATTTAGTTTCATTTAACAGAGAAAGGTGGACATTGAAGATTGCAAAAATAATTTTAGAATTTGTAATTAGGTTTAGTCACAGTCAAGTTCCAAAGTTGGTGAAAATCATGAAGAATTTTATATAGATGGAGTCGCATCGTCAAACTACACTAATAATCACTATAGACTATATAGTTAATAGTAACATAGAGTTAATTTAATAACAGAAAGTCGCAGTTGAGTAAGGTAAGTAAGTCTACGCCCCTCAATTCCAGCCGCCGTTTCGCAGAGACAGCCTCCCGTCGATTTTTTTTTATTACAAAATGTATTTTACAATAAAACTATATTCTACAATTCTCTATGTATATTTCGTACCCGGAAAGTTAAAAATTAGGATTCAGAATGATTGCAAATATAGGTTTTAAGCTTGATTGTGAATCTTTCCTGCGAATCGTTCAGTAGTGGAATTATTTCTCTTAAATATTTGTCTGACTATTTTTCCTCTTACTGAGATAGAAATATTATTAGACACTGTAATCAAATTTTGCGGAAAGGGCAAATCTTTGTTTCATTTAAGGTATCTGGCTAGGTTGAAAAGGCGGTTTTCGGAGAAAAATTCAAAAAATTTTATGATCTAAAAATAAAGCCGCAACTTTTAAGATTCCAAAACAGTCTTTGTTTTTATTCTTATTGTTTGAATATTTTATTCCTTGATAGTCATTCGAACTAATGTGTTATTATATTTTTTAAATGTGTTTTCTGAAAAATGACAATTTCACTAAAATTGGTCCACGAGAAACGTGATATCTCCAAAACAATTCATTAAAATTCATTGAAATTTGGTATACATGTGTCAAAAACCTTTAGGGGTGTAATAGACCGCAGATTTTAGGATAGCTTTATTCAGTCATGTTCTACAGTCACTTTCAGTTCGAAACATAGGATAATTTTGGCGAAAAATCAATGCCGCCAATTTTGAATGTTCATAAAATATTTATTTATTAAAATAAATTTTATCTTGAGGTCTATTACATTTTAGATAGTTTGAAAAGTAAGCATGAAAAATTAAAATTAAATATGTCCCATATTTTTTCAATTATTCTGTTCTTCTTGACATTGAAATTTTTGTTAAAATCCTTGAAAAAAATTATTATTTTCAAAAAGTACTGATAATATATTTATTTTTATTTCTAACTGTGACTATTTAAGACTATTATTGATATTTAGCTCCTTAAGTCTTTTTTGTACAAGCTTTTTCAAAAAATTTTCTCCGAATTTAGTCGGGTAGCTTAAATTAACCTGCGGTTAGTCGTAATCATATTCATTTTTAAATGGTCGAATGTATGCTACGGATAAGATACTATTTGATATCTTCGTCTGGTTTTGATTATTTTCCCTTTATAACTATAATAATTAGTCCTAATGAGAACGTAAATGAATATTCTGTAAGAAACGTCAAATCGTAATGAGTTAAAAGTAGAATGAAACAAGAGAAAAAGGATTAAACTAATCTGGTATGCGTATCCATTAGATATTGCGACTGCATCGAATACAGAATTACTGCTCATAGTAGTAACCAATGTAAAACAAAACAATAAGCCGCTGAATTCAAGAAGTTGATTTGCTGTTTTGGATGGCATCATGTGCACGTGCTTTAATGAATAAGAATTGCAGAGCTTAATAGCTCTTCGTCCGTTCAAGTTTAATTTTAGTTTTAAAAATAATTAATGGCTTCTTTTTAAAAATGTTTAGAGTGAGACTCTAACTAGCATCATTGAAAGTACATTCTGGAAATCAACGCAGTTTTAAAACTCAAATAGTATCTTTTCAATGAATGATTTCCGAAGCATTTTTAAATACACATCAACTGAACAGAAGTTTAGAATCCTTTCTATTTTATATTTCTAATTGCTGCACAAATTTGAGTTTGATTCTACGAACATTAGAGAATTTATTTTTTTCATTGTTCATTTGAATTGATAGTGTCTTTTTATCTATATATTTAATGGTGTTTCTCACCAATTTTGAATAAATATGTTGTAAGAAAAAAAATGACGGGAGGCTGTCTTTTCAAACAGCCGCTGATGTTAAAGGCGTAGGACTAATTTACTCGCGTGACTCTTTTGTTTCTCGAAGTTTCTCGTAAATTTTTAAGTTCAAGTAAGTTTTTTTATAACTTCTGTTGTTACCTTTTATCTCTAAAATAAGACATTTGTTATGTTTTTAACATATGTAGTTACCGAGATATAGAAGATCGCGTCACCAATTCATGCGTATTTTTGCCCAACTTTGCGACTCAGTAGTCGCTGAACTACAATTCCGATTTTCAATTTTTATTTGTAACTTCTGTTGTTACCCTTTATCTCTAAAATAAGGCATTAGTTATGTTTTTAACATATGTAGTTACCGAGATATAGAGGATCTCCCATACCAAGTTTTGTGGCGTTTTGGCGTGTGACTCAATTTCCTTCCTGAGACCCCAATGGGAGGAAGGTAGTCCTACATTAAAAGGGCAATAAAAAGTGTCTCTAAGTGAGTTTTATAGAAGCTGTATATGTAACGAGTGAATTACTGGTGCTGACCTGAGCAAGTGAAAGCTGTAGAATTAATTTAAATTTGTTTTTTCTTAAATTGATGCAAAATTTTTTCTAATATTGCAAACTTTATTTAATATTCTTTTCTAATCTATATGTTTTTCTCATTAAATACTAAAGATGTTATTCAAACTCTGATTACGAAAACTGGATGAGTTAAAATGACAGAAAAGTTCAAAACAATAATTCGTGAATGTCTCAGAAATACAAACTACTATTGACAGAACTAATACGCAGAATGGGATGAATGTTTGCTGACAGAAAGCATCAGAACTTTGATTTATGATTAGATCAGGGTTATAAGTTCTACTATTGAAAGATATTATTCACAATTCTAGTGCAGATAACCAGACTAGTTTATGATGGTATAGGAATAAAAATGTTACTATTGCGATAGCTCAAAAATTAATACATCAAATATACAATATTTTAAATTAAAATACTTTTATATATAATATTTTAATACACAAAACTCTCTTATGGTCTGCAACTTTATTTTTAATTAAAATTAGAGTTTCAGTAACGTAAACAATTTTTAAGTCACTTAGATTTTCGCAAAAATTACAGTCAGTACGAAACGATTTTTAAAAACCACCGGAAGCTTATTTTTTCCATTAGTTATTTATAATTTTTACAGAATGGTATAAAATTTTAATTAAACATTGCGAGTGGCAACTCGGTGACCAATAAATAAGATGACTTAAAATTTATATTATATTTTCATTCTATAGGACTAGCAACACTAATGATAAAATAATCTTTTGTATGCATAGAAATATACTTTTCAATTAATAAAAAAATTAACTGTTAAATTCATTGTCACGAAACCTTCTTTAAAACCTTTCTTATTTTTCCTTGCATTTGTGAGCAAAATTTGAAGAAAATCTATTCTGTAGTTTAGATTTCTATAACGTGCAAACTATTTCTCAATTTCTCTTTTATTTATATGGGTTTTACATTTCTGGACTTTTAATCAAACCTCCTTAGTCACTGGCTGTTTCTAGATAGCACCAAATAGGAACTTCTTTAAAGCTTTTTTTCACTCGTAAGCCTTTTGCAGGTGTAAAAAAATCTACTGCCCTAAATAAGCATGAAATATTTTTTCGCGAGTCAAAGCCCACATAAAAGTGTGAAAATAAAGCAATCCAATGTAATACTGACTAATTATAGATAAAAGGAAAAATAATTTAATATATTAATTTAATAAAATTTTAAATAAATCTTCGGTTAACAAGCAACACCATCTCACTCAATTTTTTGAACTTTCAAAGGGGAAGGAAACACTCAATTTTTCGCAACCAACAACGAATGTTTCTGAATTTTTGAAACATCTGATATAAACATGAGACCACATATTACTACCAGATGTGAAAAAAATTCAAAAATATTTGTTATTTGTTTCGAAAAATTTAGTATTTTCTTCTTCTTTGAAATTTAAAAAAATGTAGATAGGCGGTGTTGCTTGTTAAGCGACGAAATATTAATTTTAAATAAGTAGAAATAAGGGGGAAATTACTGGGATTTTTTTTACTGATGTCTTCGAATCTCCTTTAATTTTTTTCTGCTGTAGATTAATTATAAGAACAAAGAAACAGCTAATTTAATGCTTGACTATTCATATAATAGCTTGTGGCCTTTTTTAATACAATATTAATTACCGCTCTTTTACGCTTTTCAAGAAAACAGAGGAATAGTGGTGTAAACCGGGAGGAACTGCTAATCGTGGGAAATCACTTACATAATTAAAAATGCTCTGGAAATCTGAAGGGACCAATAAAAAGTGTTTTAAACGTTGGGGGAAACGTTAAAGACAGGAACGTCAACGCCAGTAGTCTGGTCGTAAATTTGCCTGGGTGACAAAGATCGAGTTGTTTTAAGGAAGATTTTACAATGTTTTCGTATTTATTTCTAGCAACAAAAAAAGGCAGTGCCGGAACGCTTGTTCGACTACACTCCAGGTAAATGCGAGATTATGCTATATTATTATTTTAAAACATATACTAAATCAGCTAAATCACATTTTGAATTGGCATGCATTCGTCATATCTACTTTTGGCACATTTCCTCATTTTCACTTTTAAAGACTAATATTTTAGAGGGAAAATCAAAATGAAATGAACCACAACCAATATTCTCAAAGATCAAGAGGTTTTAAATTAGCTAAGATATTTCTTTTTCTTCCTGGTATGAAAAATAACGCGTTTTACATTGCTATTAAAAAAAGACATAATCTCGAAGATCTATCGGAAAAACAAGAGAGAAAAAGCGTTCACTCAGAAATTCAATTACCACTACTCGAGTCAGTCAAATTTTGAAAATTAATTTTTTTTCAATTTTTAGTTGTCAATTTTAAATTAAATCTGGGAATGAAATTGGCTGAAGGTGAATTTTTATCAACGCAAAATATTCTAAATAGTTTTAAAGAATATTATCGTGGTGGCTTTTTAGTTATCTAGAGGATCAATGATATAGGAGATGCTTTCTCTCTTATTTGTGATCGAAATAAATTTAATAAAAACAGTTTTAAATAAAACTATTGAAAGTAGAATTTTTTTTAACATTATGAAGTTTTTAGGCTGGCATACTTTCTGTAAATTCCTTGATCATTCGAGCCAGACGTTGACAACACAGACTAATCCAGACTAAAACATTATCATGCTACGGTATTGTTTTAAGATTGGTTCGAATTTGTATAAATGTCCAAATTTACTTTTTTATTGTAATTATTTTTTATTTTTTAGTTTTAAATTTATAATTCATTATTACAGATATTATGAAATCTTGAAATCAATTATTTCTCAGATTTATTCCTAGGCGGTGATATAATCAAAATTTAATTATATTGATAATCGATTGCCTGATAATTAAATCATGAAAACATTAAAATAGTGTATTGTCATTCAGAACATATAAGTGTGCAAAATCCCAAACAGGAAACGATTTTCTGTCACATCAGGAAATGAGCACAAAGTCGGTTATACAATTCCATCTTTACAATCATGAAATATATAAAGTTAAATAAAAGTGCATAAAAAGGTACCATTTAATCATTTTCTTAGCATTGTTGGTATTATTTTTTATTTTAAAAAATAAATGACATTAAATTTATCCAAATATTTTTTAGTTGTTTATTTTATCTTATTTTTAATATCTACGGTTTTTCAGTTATTTATGTGTAGTTTTCGGTAAAAACTTTGTAAATAATCGTTGCCGCAAAATATAAGTTTTTAAAATAACTTTCCTTTTTCAAACAGTTGGATGCAGTTCCAACGGGAACCAACTGCCATTTTATGTATTTCTGTTACGGATATTATGGATTTTTGTTGCAAACTGTTTGCAAATGTTTTGCAATGCTAAATTGAACAAACTTCCAGTCATTGCACAACAGATAACGTATAGAATTCGTTCTGTAATTTTTTTTTGCGAAAAACGCTGCATCTTAATTAGGAATGCGTTCGGAATTGCATAACTGCTTCTAAAATGTGCTTTAAAAATGTTAGGCAACAGTAAATGTTTTTTATTGTTTCATTTAAATCTTATCCTTGCTGTCAACAAATTTTAGGTCATCTGTTTCAGGGGAAAAACTGCATGACAAGACTTGGGCAGAATAAATATTTTCAAAATATCTAACAGTTTTGTGCAGGCAACATTGCTTAGAAATGTTATGCAACAGTTTTCATAACAGTTGCACAACACGTCACGCTTGCAACACGCCATCAGTCATATAAAATATTTGAATTCTATCGTCTTTCGTCTGAAACTATTAAATATTGCTATATTTTAGCAAATTTTCTCCACTCTGAGCGATTTGCAACTTTCGCACTCTCTTAACAATGTGGTTATTCCATATTTCTCTTTAAATTTCGTTCTGAAGAGCAAACCTCAACTAGAAAATAAAGCTTTGATGCGGAAAATACGTTCCTCTAAAAAATCCGACTTCTTTTCCTATGCTAAATTAACTGATTGATGGAATGGATTGGCTTCTGACGCTTTACTGGCTTGTCTATTTTAATTTTCTACAGTTTAAACTAAAATAATCAGACCAGTGAATAAAAGCACTTCGATCCCCTTTGGTGCATTTGCTTGCTATCAGGGCTGTCTTAACAAATCTCAGCGGCCTGGGCTACAGATAACTGGCGCCCCATCAGAATCGTAACGAGGAATTTGAACACTTGTAGCCTAAAGTAAATACCTACCTAATAAAATAACTTAAGATAAAAAAGAGAGAGAGAAGTAACCTATTCTCTGATTAACGTCTTATAGTTTGACAAATTAGAATTTTTCATATTTAAAATTATAGATAAATAATTTCTTTGGTTCAAAATTAAAATATTAAGTAAAATCAGTGTAGTAAATTTGCAGGCGCCTTTGGATCATTAGCGGCCCTCAGCTACATCCCATTTATCCCTTTGGATAAGACAGCCCTGCTTGTAACACGCATACATTATGGGAAGTATCAAACTAAATTACATTTTCCAACACAAAAAATGCCCCGCATTTTTATTTTTTAATTTAAATAATTATTTCAAAAAGCTTGGACCATAATGGTTAGTAGAAATTGCATCTGCCTGTTCTTTCCAGGTGATTAAATTCAACAAATGAATTATACGACATTGAAATTGTAAAGATCGCTCTAGAGGTAGTAATCATTAACAGATTTAAGATAGACGATTAAACGCTGAAGATGATGAACAACTGAAGAAATGCTCTGTCTTCGGACTTTAAATAAAATCATTATCAAGATGTGCAAGAATTCTCATTCGTTAAATAATTGATGTTTTTGTATCATCACAGAGTTATTTTTATAGCTCATTAGCAGGAGCGGCTCATGTATAGGCATTGCGGAACTGAAACGCCTTCAGCTTTATTCAGTGTGTAAATTTAAGCACTAATGTATTTAATTTTACGCATCTTACTTATAAAAGGCAATGTGTGCGTGTGTGTGTGTGCGATGACCTCGAAGCCAGAATTTTAAAATTTAATCTAGAATTTTTTTTTAATGTTTTGTGTTGTTTTGGGTCATTTTTGGCACGTTTACGGTCGTAGTATCTTTCCTAATGATCGTTGAAAAACAATCCATGTACTATCGGATAGAACGAACAATTTTCGTTCTAATGAAGTTTGTTTTGAACGTCTAACTTAATTTACTGAATTTTGAGAAATTTTTTAAAAAATTGTAAGTTTTGCCATCTAAATTTTATTTTTGTTTTTAAATTTGCTGCATCCAACGTTCTAACAACACTATTATTTTCAATTTTTTCGGCTTAGAACTGCAACGGTTCTGTCGGATTTAAAATAAGAATGGTTAAAATATCTTTTACCGTTTTTTTATTAATTTTTCCCTGGTCAGTTGAAAGATATTTTTCCTCTAACGAGTTTCCTCGCGCGGCACTTCTTCGGAACGTTGCTGGCAATTTTGATTGGCTGACGGTGCAGAGCGCAGAATACGTCATGGCCTTCAATTGAATGAATTACTTCGATTATTATTTTCGGATTCGATTTTATATTTTGCTTGATGTATAATAATCATTTTCACGTTCCAATTTTGTAATATTGTTTTGGATTAACGTATTCTGTACTGTAGCGCGAAAAAAAAATAAGCGGGAAAATCAATAATGTGTATCTTTCGTTTTGATTTTGTTTTCAAAACTTTTTCATGTCATTGTGGGCGGTTTTTTTTTCCCATTTCGTTGAATTCCTGATTCAACGGGCAACGCCGTGCGCGTACTGCTAGTAGTATATAAATCCGTTAAAAATCTAACGCTGTTTCCATTTTGGTGTTTTCAGTCTTCAAGGCACACACAGGGGAAAGCGGTATATCTGTCTTGGCAAAGAGAAAAAACTTCTAGAAGAGCTGAATTTTCAGCCAGATCCGATTTCCTCCTGCTGCGCATGGATAGTAACAAGGAACATTATTTTTTTTCATACTCACGCTTTGAGGGGAAGAAGGGACAAGTGTATCTCGGTAGATGATAGAAACGGAACGTTGTAAGCGTTTTTCCATGTCTGGAAAAATGTTCTCGTGAGCCAAAAATTTGAAAATAAATAATTAAAAAAGGCAATTAACAATGAACAAACAATTAATTAAGAATGTTTTGTGCTATAAAATTTTCCTTGTAAATAAATACGAAAATAATTTCCTTACACGTGAATTTATTTTAACCTTTACACGTCATGATTTTTTTTATTGTTCCGTAAATATTTACAAACGAGAGTAAAGAATACAAGAAAACTAATTGATAAATTTATTTTGAAATTAAATTTTTAATTAAAATTAATTAAAAATCAGTTATTTCATAATAGAATTTTTTTAAAACTTACCTACATCAAGTCATTAAAGTAAAATTCATTCCTTAATGGGCAATTATTAAATTATTCAAAGTTAGTTGAAAATGGCAAAATTTAAATTATACAGAAATATATCACTTCACAATGTGATATTGTGAATGACGGTCCTCCCACAGTTACAATGTACAAGCTGCCATTGATCGTTAATATTATGCATAAATTCACTGTCTTCTACCATCCCAGCACTTTTTTAGTACTTCTAACATCACAGCAATTTTATGACATACTCCCACATTCGTGCATAAAAAATATGAAATATTTTTAATGCACGAATGTGGGAGATGTGATAAAATTTCTAGTTGTATGCTTCTTAAGCCTAGTGGTAAGGTCTCAGCTTTGGGATCATAGGGTTCCTCGTTCGAAACCGGATTCCACTGAAAATCCTTCGAGTATTAGGCCTGTTGCGTACGTAGGGGTTGCGAACAGCCCTCCCGCTGGTGTGGTGCGGAAGTTTGGAGAGGGGGTGCCAGCTCAGGTGTCGTCCTCGTCATTCGACCGCGGTGCAAAATTACGAGAGTCGTCCCAGAATACCCCTCGTGTTGCTTCAAAACGGGATGTTAATATAACTAAACTAAACTAATAATTATATCTTAAGCCGGATTCAAATAACACATATCATTAGAAAATAATATGAAAATTTATTGTAGGTCCACTTCTAATAATTATTTGAGCTCATTTTTCATAGTTTTTTGTCAGAATTTTAATAATTCTCAATAATATTATTTCTTAGCTGTTTTTTTTAAATTCAAACTCGTCGAGGAAAGCTGATTTCTTCACTATGCAAAATGACTTCCCATAATCCATGAAATAGAAGAATGAAGTTTCACATTACAGTATTCCAAACTACTCATGGTTTTCATTTCTTCTTCTCGAAACAGTAATTGAGTGATTGACGTTTCCACTTTTTACCCTTTAAAACTAATTTTCCAGGATCAAAAATGTGTGATCTCAGTACACAAGTATCACACACAATATTTTTGGGTAGAATAAAATGTTTTTCATTTCATTATTGAGGATTAATGTTAACATGGACCTAGCTTTAGTGCACAACAGGGTTTCCAACAGCTATGGAACTCTGCTTTCACAAAATAATTTTTGTAATTATTATAGTTGGCAGAGGCTAGCACGAACCTCGTGGGCGTAGAATATATAAATACTGCGCGTTTCTTCTTTTGATATTCTCGAACTTTGGTGGGGAAAAAACCAGTGTCCAAAATCTAACAGTTTTAAAAATTTTATCCATTTGTTACTTCAAGAAAATGAAAACGATAAAGGAGGAAAGGACCAATACGCAACTATGAAATTTTTGGGCTATGTTTTCAAAACGGTTTGAAAGGGAAAAAATACGCTATACCTGCTTTAACTCAAACACATGCAAAATGAAGATTTACTCATTTAATACCAAGGTACAGATTTTTAATTCTATCATGAATGTGTTTATACGCATAAAGACGAAAATGAAGCAAAATACGAAATCTTTATAATCTTCGATTCACATTAAATAATTTTTGAAAAGTTTAATACAGTAAACTCTGAGTTTAACGGATAGAATTTGACTACTGTTCTTGAACATTTTTTCAGGCTTCTAACAATCTTGAGCTTTTTTCCCCTCCACTTCTAATCCTCAATTGTGAAGTGTGTGTTTCTTGTCACTGATAAGGTACGTGTATTAAATATTTTACATTCACATTAAACAACAGAATTTCATGTGTAATATCTTATTTTAAATACTGCTCAAAATACAGTTCACTATTTAACGGACTTCGATTTCATTGGACACTGTTCGTCTCAATTATTCCGTTAAAAAGGGAACTTGGAGTACACCACGAGTACGTGGATGAGAAATTGTCCGGTAAGTAAGCCACTTCTCGTTGCCCTTGAGGCACAGCAATGGTAATGTGATTATGTTAGTCATATTTTCGATCATGGGACGTACCTTCTACTGGAGGGGGTCGATGGATGGGCCGATGATGGCCATTATGAAATTAATCACAACACCCGTGTCATTCAGGACACGCATGGCAAGGCAGGGCGGAAGTTTATCATTTATCTTAAGTGTTGAGTGGAAGTTTATCATTTATCTTAAGTGTTGAGTGGAAGTTTATTATTAATTTTTAAGTGACATAAAAAGGAATTGTGTTACTTAAAAATTTCCTTTAATTTCAAAATATTTTTACCAGTTTTATTGAAGTAACATAATTGCTTTTGCGTCTCAGCCATTAACCCTTTAACAGTGTAATTTTGTAATATTTAATTAGACAATACCCACCCCCCTTCTCTTTTGAGGATGCGTAGTCGTACTGATTCCACTACATGCCTATAAAACACTTGAGTTGTTAATGGATTGCTGGTCATTTTTGTAGTTAAAGAGTCTATGAATAACTTAATTTTAGCTTATAAGTTTGAAAATGACATAATTCGATGCAAGAGCGGAGCTCGGGCGAACCTGTTATGGGGTTAAAGATTGAAGTATTCAATGTTGCCTACCCGAAATGGCCAGTACACAAGGAAGGAGAGACACCAGACTAGTAGGAAATTCTGGTCGAGATAACTGGCTGGTTTAAATCTCTTTCGACTATTACAGGCCCTCGAATGATTAAAGTGCAGTCTCTCTTTCTTTTACATGTCTCACAACTGATCCTATTTACAGACATATTCCATTTACCTTTATTTGTTGGGTGTGTCTCGCTATTTTCTGAAAAATATGGTTTTCAATGAAGAAGTTTTTTCTTTATCGTTGACTAGAAAAAGAGGGAGGAGTGAAAGGTAATCAATTTCAAAACATGTCATCATGCTAAAATGAAAAAGAATCACCTATCAGAAAAGCAAATGCAAAAATAACTTTGCTTTTTAAATAAAATCAATTTCACGTTTCTCGACATTTTTTACAAATCTGAAAAGTGCAAATTAAGTCCGAAAAAGGAATTTTTAGGAAATGCTTAAAATACTCTTACAGAATAGATGCTGTATTTTTAATCATGGAAATGCAGTGGGTTCGCATATTTTTAAATAATAAGAAGCTTCAATTTTTATTTATTTTACCAGATTTCTTTAATTGTAAGCCGTAACTTCAAGTGGAATCGCTTAGAACAATACTGAATTCGTGAAAACGTCCATAGTGTGTTCTTTCATATTCCTTTGTGAGCAAAAAGAATTGAAAAATCTTCTCGATTTAAAACTTTCATTGAAATTTTGATGTATAAATATTTTAAATCGAATTTCGATTTATTTATCATATGTAAAGACATCCTTTTCTAATGCAATTTTTTAAGCTGAAAAGCTTTTAGTAGCTTTGATTAATGCGATAACAGTTGGACAGGTAAAATAATATGCTTGAAAATAAAACAGCATATTTCAGAACAACATATTTCAATGCCTTATAAAAATCATTTTAATATTCTTTACCAAAATTTTATCTGGAAACCGAAAAAATTACTAAACCATAAATTAAACAATGCAACCAAATAAATACCAGGAATTTTATTATCAACCGAATTTGAATGGAACAGGAGACTGGAAACCGAAAAAATTACTAAACCATAAATTAAACAATACAACCAACTAAATACCAGGGATTTTATTATCAACCGAATTTGAATGGAACAGGAGAAAAATAGAACAATTTGAACCATCAAATCTATACTCTTCCAAATTGTTTGTGTGAGCGTATATGTCATTTTCAAAGTAATTTTTTAAAAGTTTTATACAAATGCGCAAGTTGGAAATCCCGCTCCGTTAAAAATTAGTTCCACAACAATTAAAAAAAGTGCATTACTTTTCCGAACTTTAGGAAAATAATTTGACTATTAAATTTAAAATAATTAAATATTTTTCTCATCATTATTTCACCATAATCATACATATGTTTGTGTGCGCTTGTATAAATTCATTTTTTGTACGATATAAGACATTAACAGCTTCTTTGGAGCTTTAGACTGGAAATTAGTACTAAATTGAAACTTCTATGTTATAACGGAAAACTTTTTTTTCATAAAGAACTGTTGCTTCTGACTGTAAAATATTTTCAAAGGAAAACGTCCAGTAGTTGTTTTAAAAAAGCAAGTAAAAAGAGATTAGAAACTATAGTTGAAACATCGTAGCCTGATAATGTTTCAGGTTTCATTCTTCTGGCTTGTTTGCATCAGCCGTTGCATCATGTGAGTAAAGACTTTTACATCACGCAATTTATAAGAATGCCAGCCTAAAAGCATTAATATGTTAATAAAAGTAAAAGTGAAACTTTGGAATTCCGGAGAGAGCAATGTTTAAATTAACTTTAATAATGGCAAAATCACGCTAGTGAAAGAAATGATGAAACAATAAAATTGGTTTGAATTCATTAGAAAATAAAAATCGTTGTTAGAAATTGTGTTAGAAATTAATTTTTAAAAATTGATCAAATTTACAGAAAAAAATGTAAGGAAAGGAAATCAATGTAAAATTAATGTCAATTAATGGAAATTAATTAATTTTTAAAAAATTTTATAAAGTAATGTAAAAGTGGTTTTTGTGCGAATATACGCTACGAAGTTGTTGAGGAAAAGCCTTAAGATTTCTATTAATTATCAATTCAAAAAAATCTAATAAAAATTTTGAAAACCCCTCTTTTAGTGAGCACCTACTACACCAGAAGTGACTACGAGCGAAAATTGGCAGCTCTAAGTTCAACGGTCTGCCCTTTAAAGCGTTTTAAATTATTTTTGCATCTCGTATGATGAATTCACAGAAAGTATGCAAGCCTACAAAAATTAATTTTCTCATATAACTTTCATTCGTAGACCATTTGTTAAGTGTAATTTCACTATTTAATATTGATATATCACTTACCGTTCTTCAGACCCTCATTCGTTCGCACCTGTTGCATTCTTTTCATTACAAAGATATCCGAACGTATTAAACACTTAATTTTATTGGAAACTGTCTGGAGAAGTCAATTCATGACATTTAAAAATAGGATAATTTATCCCCGTACATTGCCAATTTTTCAAGAAAAAGATGTCTAAAAGAACCCTATTCGATGCTTTTATGCAAAAACGAGGTGCTCACCTCTTAAAATTTTCAAAAAAGGTTCTAAAGTCATTGATTGTCTGTAAATTGTGCTATACTTTTATTTTACTTTGTTTAAAAGAGATTTTTAAGGGAAAAATCTGTTAAGAAAAAGTTTTCTGTGACTGATTTTTTTCTAACATCTTGTCTGTAGGAATTTAACCCTCTATTGCATGAATTAAAAAGAATAATTGAAAATTATAGAATATCGGAAATTAAAAGTAACAATAAAAAACAAGATGAAACAGATGGTTAATATTATAAATTATAATTAAACTATTTTTCGTGCATTCATAATTTATTCGATATAAGATAGATTCGTATTTTATATATTGATTTTAATTTTATTAGATAATGCATAAGTAAACTGAAGATTTTTTATTAAAAAACGCGTTCCTAGCTTAATTCTTGCAAGTAAAATAAATTGGATTCTTTCAGCATTCTTCATGCAGATTTTACCACGGTAATATTTATTGGCTGGATTCTATCTGTAAAGTGCAGACCAATCGACCAAGAGTTACCAAATATGGCACTTAGTTACTTCTTGGGTACGTGGTGCTCACAAAGAAATTTTTTTATTTAAAAATTAATCAAAATGTTAACGTTTTCACTTAATAACTTCGGATTAATTTATTGAACAAAAACCATTTTTACATTACTTTAAAATTCAAAAAATTAGTTTTTCAGCGACACCAATTTTATTTCTGTGCAATTTTTCTCTAATTTTGATAAATTTTTAAAAATATTTTTAAGTATACTTTACAACAATATTCTTCTTTGCTAAAGTTACTGGATTTATACTCACGCGCGTTGCCTTAATGCTAAATACATTTTGTATGCACTTTATCGTTGCTATAAATAAGAGTAAATTTTAAAAAATAATGTAAAAACAGACGAATTATGGTATAATGTTGCGGACTAAAGGTTCAAATCTCCTTTAGTTTTATAACATAAGCAAATTCACAAAAACCGAAACTACTGTAACTTCAAAAACTGTCTCGTTAATCAAAAACTTCTGCAATTAATCGAAACTATGAGAGATAATTCGAAACAGGCAAAACCTACCTCCTCCGTTCCTGTAGCATATGAAGGGAAACCTCCAAACATTTCCGAGATCCACAGCAAACCCTATCACGGCCAGCAAAAACTCTGCCTTCTTGTCCCAGGTCTCTCTCTCGTCGTCCACTTCCGTGAGGGCCGGTGGGGGGCACGAGCCCTCGCAAACCACCAGGGAAGTTCGAACCTCCTGTCCCTGCAACTCCGCTTTGAGAGAGCACTTCGAATTGGAAGTCGGAACAGGCATTATCGTTTGGAACTAGCTATTTTTTGCCGATGGAATCTCACAGTTTGTTTTTAGTTGACGTTTTCCTTCTGTTTTTTTCCAGCGGGAAGTCGACTTTCGCGCAGCTGGTCTTTCTTCTGTTCCCGCTTCATCTGTTGCTTCTGTGCGAAGAATTTTCGCTCCGGTAGAGGGCACCCCTACAGAGTTTTCTCTGGTTTGCTTTTTCCTGTGCGGCGAAAAAGTTTTCACCCGGGTGTTTCTGCGAGAGTTGCAAAGAGATAAAAAAAATAAATAAAGATTTTAATGAGAGAGAAAAGAAGTTTTAACAGTTACAATTCAAGAAAAAAATTTCGGACGCTCAATTAAAGCATGCATGTCGATCAATTAGCAAATTAAGTTTTATAAACTGAAATTTTTTTTTATTAATTATTGCAGTTTTCCAGTCAATAAGAGAACAAATAACTCAGTTTTTCTTGACGTAAAGCACAATTTAAAAACCATATATTGTAACTACTTTCAGCAATAACTAGGGTTGCCATATGTCAAGCATATACGGGACTGTCACCGTATTACTTTACTCAGCCCCGTATTACTATTTGTCCTGATTTTTGTCCTGTTTTCTCATTAAATTCTGCGTGAGACACAGTGACGTGACTATTGAAAACTCACTTGGCTGGAATGGCAAATACTCCATTCCAGCGCTCAATGCAATTGTGGAGAGAATATTTTCTCTTATGTCAACTCAATGATCGAACGAAAGAAGCAGGTTGTCAGTTGAAAAAATTGAAGCCATTTTGATTTGTTATTATAATTTTAAAATGACTCGCGCCCAATTTTATAATTATGTGAAAGAAGAAAATGATATAATGAAAAAAGTAAAATCAGCTTTAAAATATGACTAGGTTAAAAAGGATTAGACTTGTATCTTTTTTTATTATTCTACGTGTCCATTTTATAAGATTGCTTAAACTTTATTGATTTCTTATCAGAGTAAAATAAACCATCACCTACCCACTTTTTCATGTTTTATTTATTCAGCACTTAAACGTCCCCTATCAACTCTGGGCATTTATGGCAACCCTAGCAATAACTGACTTTGAATAAATAAAATAATTCAATAAAGTAAGAATAAAATTAAAGAAAGAATAATGTAACTTGGAGGAGAGAGTTAATGATATATAAATTTCTGCAGAAGTAAAAAGCACTTATTTTTCAGCAACATGAAAAGAAGTTGTAAGCAAGTTTTTAAAATTCATAAGAGTATATTCCAGTTCATAAATTGCTCAATAAAAAAGGTTTCATTTATGAGCGTGTGCAAATATCAAAAGCAAAAGTTCAGCTGTTGTTGAAACCACCTATCCGAAAACTTGAAAAAAATTACTGTTAATTTTAGAATAACTATTCTTTCTCCTAAAAATTAGCAAGTGCATATCATTGATTTGTGCCTAAAACACAGAGTGAATTGTAAGCACTAGTTAGCGTCACCATAGGCGAGTTCTTGGAGAGGGAGGTGCCGGTTAAGAAGCCTTCCTCGTCATCTGACCACCGTTTAAAATTACGACGTTTGTTCTGAAATAGCTCTCGTTTTTTCCAAAAATGGGACATTACTATAACTAATCTAAATTAAATTTACTGGTCATCCTGTGTGATAATTGTAAAATTTCTTTTAATCTAAGCAAGATAAATATTTATGCATTTTTATATGATGATCGAAAAACATCTCAGAATATCAGATCTGCAGTTCATTTATTTCTTCTACCTATATTTTAATTTGTCTTTTAACTTTATGAAACTAGACATATTCTATGGAATATCTAAGATTTTAAATATATGTTGTTGAACTGAGAGTTATATTACTGAAAAGCGCTAGTCGACAGTAAGAAGGATTTCGTAATTAGACAGAATTTTTTTATTCATTTATGATTCAAGTTATATTATTTGTAAAAACAGGTGGGTGACAGAATGATGTGAACACTTTAGGATTTGCACATTTTTTCGAATGTCTCCCGAAAGGCTGGATGGATTTTCTTTGAACTTCGGCCACGAAGAGTTCTGAACTCAAATTTTACAGAGAGGATTCGGTAACGAAGGCATTTAAGAGAGCAGAAGAAAATGATTTAGGACTCACCCCATTTCATAGAAAGTTAATATTTATTTGAAACATTCATCAATGGTTACGTTTAATACACACATTGCTTACATGCATTTTCATAAAAAATATCACATATATTCTGGAAGATATGGTCTTCTTAAAAAGTTCCAAATTTTCCCGGATGGTTTTTACTTGTAACATGCAGAGTTTTCAATAAGAATATACGAAACTTTCAGAATACTAGACAATATATAAGAGAATCATTGTATTAAAATTTGAAGTAAATACTTTGAATATTAGAAGAAATAAGAGTATTTATAGTAAATAATTTTTACTGCACATGTGCGAAACGTAGCCTAATTTTTCTTTCAAAACTTCAAAGCTAGATATATAGGGCAGCTTATATAAAAATTCCAGTTGAATACCGTTAATATTTAGAAAGATATCGACATTGCAGCGAGGTGAATTGCGGTTGCAATATAAGAGAAGGTAAATTAGGTTCTTGCACAAATTGATATTTATTAAACTTGAATCTTCGAACAGTAATAGAGAATTTTAAGAAAATTGAATATCCTGAATACCCATGTATACTTATAAATTAAATACATTATTTATATTGTATTTCGACGATTACTATTCGAGACGCCCCCCAAAGAAAGCGGAAATCATGCTGTTCTGAAAGCTTTTAGTTATTCAAAGTTAGTTTAGTTACTTAGTTATTTATTTTATTTTAAAATTTTGAGCAGTGAAGTTTTAGGCCATGCTCCTTTAATTGGCCTCAAAATTTCTTTGTGTTTCTATTAAAAAATTTTTAACTTCTGAATTTAAAAATTAATAAAAATTATAAAATATACTTTCATTTTAAAAAATGCATACCTTTTGTCTTGTTCACTAAGAATTTTAATATAAAAAAGAATTATTCTTAAAGATTCCTTAAATCTTGACATTTATTTAAAAAACGGGAACGGTAATTTAACATTAAGAATTCCATATTTCAATTGTTCATAACACATCAACCATTTACTCAAAATTACAATGAGGCCACGGTGGCCTAGTGGTGGGGTCTCGGCTTTGGGGCTGGAGGTTTCCAAGTTCGAAGCCCGATTCCATTGCAGATTCGCCGTGTGTTGTGCCTGTTGCACGCTGAATCATGCGTGGGGACCAAACGTCCTCCCGCTGGTGCGGTACGGAGGTTTGGAGAGGGGGTGTCAGCTCAGATGTCGCCCTCGTCATCTGACCGAGGTTCAAAATTACGAGGTCCGTCCCAAAATAACCCTCGTGTTGCTCCAAAACGGGTCGTTAATATAACTAAACTCAAAATTACAAAACGTTATATTTATTCGAGTTACTTTAATCTGGAGAATCTGGAATGCATTCAAAACTGAGTGTTGCCATTTGAAAAAATCTACCTTGGGCAAATCTAAATATGAAGACGACTGTTTGCATGAAAAAAATATTATAGAGACTTATAGACGACACATTTCTACGGCGACCGGCATTTACAGTTTTATTATGCGATAATTAGTTTCGGAATAAAGAGCAGGTGTTCGGATACTTTTTTGACGAACTATGCGATATTGGTGGTGAGGTTGTTTAAATTTCTCATTGCCGGTGACGGGACGTACATCCTTGTGTGAGGATTCGACGCATGAGATGATTGCAATGGAGTCTATTTTGCGTGGTTCACAGTTACCGTATTATTATATACGGTGTACATGTCAATCAGATTTACTGGATGTCCTAGTGACGGTGCGGGCTATTCCTTGTGATTACATTACAGATATAACAAATACATTTTTTTGTCTTCATGCAATATATATTTTCTTCTACAAAACGGCGAGCCACGGACTCTGATAAACTAAATTTTTCATACTAAAGTATCACTGGATGGGTCGAAATTACGATTCGTTCTAAATTTTCAGTTTTATCATGTACACTGTTCTTTCAGTGCGTATCTTATGGATCTGTGGCGAGCAGTGCAGTCACTGCTCGCCACAATCCAAGGTTATCTGAAAAATTATGCTCATTGTTTAAAATTCGCTATGATGTCCAGTGGTGTAATTGTTTATGCTAATTATTCGCAATTGAACTCAAAATTGTATTTTTGCGTACATGTGATCATATAAAATATGCAATTTAGATGGTTGACAACGTGTTGAACAATCAGCGCATGTTGAAATTCCGGTGTGTAACGTTGCTGAAGTTCATATAGTTTCTGAGAGTGATCCGTTTTCATAAGTTAGAAGTCAGTGGTGCTGAGTTTTCCCCGTCGGCCTTTTATTGGCCTCGCACCTGTTTGGATCGGCGTTGTTCTAAACTAAACCATTGGAGTGATAGCAAAAGTGGCGTATAAAGGGTGTCAACACTTATCGTGGTCCAATAGCTAATTTCTAAACCGTTTGAGATAGACATATAGTTCCAATTGGAGAAATCTTTTAGATGAAGGGAAAAATTATATTATATGTTTTTTGAGTGAATAAATATATCCCTGAAAAGTTACGAATTCTAACTTTTTATACGGTCCCCCGGTCCCATCAGTCATATTTAGTAAAATATTCTTGACACTCTAATATTTTAAACAAAAGAAGTATGTCGTTTAGGACACTACCCCCAACAACTGTGCCAAATTTCAAAACTGCACCTTTTTTTTTTCTTTTCTTTTCGTCGATTTTTGGCCTTCGTTGACTGGACTAATGCAACTCAATGCGACTGTAATGTTCAGCTACCTTTGGCGATGGCTGAGAGAATACTTGGCGCCATCATCCCATCGCGAAGGGTTGCTTTATGTAAACACACAGGTGATGTGGAATGGATAAATACCCGGTTCGGGAGGTAAATATTTTTGGGGTATTTACCGCAAGCCAGGGTAAATACCCAAAAACAGGGTATTTTTAAAAAAATAGAAGAAAGCATTTGCAAATGAAACATAAAATTTATAAATACCCAAAAACTGGGTATTTTGAAAAAGAGAAAGAAAAGCATTTGCAAATGGCGATTTAAAATGAGACATAAAATTTATAAATACCCAAAAACTGGGTATTTTGCAAAAAAAATCCAAATAATGATTTAAAATGAAACATATAAATTTTGTAAATATGATACATTGTTTATAATATTT
This sequence comes from Araneus ventricosus, assembly GCA_013235015.1. Taxonomy (NCBI): domain Eukaryota; kingdom Metazoa; phylum Arthropoda; class Arachnida; order Araneae; family Araneidae; genus Araneus; species Araneus ventricosus. Next base: position 80,331 of record BGPR01003561.1, read on the forward strand.
TTAAATTAAAGTTTTGATCAATTTTTTTTAAAAAATTGCCTTTAGGATTCAGAATAAAATATTCCAAAACTTCAACGGGACCAGAGGATGATTTACTATTTTTTTGTTGAAAGCAATGACACATACAATGAAATAACAATTTTGAACACTTAATGTTATACAGATAGCAGCAGTGAAGCTTCTGATTCACAGTTTTCTCATAATGCCGTGCTACAAGTCAGGCATTCTTGTTTTGATGTAATGAAGAGTTAATTACTCACTTCATATGTATTAATATTACGGTAGGCTGAAAAGTAAAATGAGATGGGGGAAAAAGGAACTTCCTTGGAAGCTTTTTACTCTCTCGCATAGGCAGCATACAAAGAGAAAGTATTGCAATCCACAAAAAAGTCGAAATTTTGATGTCGAGATTTGAAGTCGAGATTTTGATGAATCTCCACGTTTTAGACCTCCCTGAATCCGAAAAACACAATTTTGGAATTATTACTATCTAATTGTGAACACGATAACTCAAAAACCATTATGGATAGAGACATGAAATTTGGTATGTGATGTTTACACATAATTTGTAGGTTTCTATCAAATTTTGGTCAAAATCCGTCTACGGGAAATCTGTCTGTCTGCGTTCATGTGAACACTATAACTCAAAAACTTGAATAGCTGAATGGATAAAATTTGGTACACAGTTTTATTATCATGAATGTAGGTCCGTGTAAAATTTTGGGCCAAATCCGTCGAAGGGTTGATGGCCTATCGGACTGTATAATTGCATACTTGTAAAAATTGTATCTCCTAAACCCTTTGGCTTAGATAAATAAAAATTGGTATGACGGTTGCTAACATTAATTATAGATCTGTGCCCAAATTTCGTTTCAATCCTTTAAAAAAAAGGCGTTTAAATTGCATAATTATTTTTTCTAATTCGATTCTTCATACGCCTGCGTACTGGTAGCAATCTCTGTGCACGCGGAAGGATTAAGCAACTTTGTCCTTGAGCCGGCAAGAGTGGAAGCAGTGTGTGTTTTTATCGGCACGCATCTCTTTGAATATGATTCTTCACCTAAATATTTTACAATCATTATAATCTACAATAAAAAACCTTCTGATAGTCATTGGATTCTAGGTTACAGTAGGTTCGAATTTTTTTTATCCACGCTGGGGGAGAGGAAACATCTTTCACGTCTCTCTCTTTCTCTTTTTTTTAGTTGAGTTGACAATGACAGAAAACGGTCTTCGGTTGCACTTGCTGTTCGTAACCATTCTGCCCGCTGTTTCACTCACTGTTTAAAAAACGGTCCCCGTTCTTGATGTGATATTTTAAGGGACTTTCATAATTTTAGAAATCTCTATTTGCGTTTACCCTCTTCGAGTCTCCTAATTAAGCGCCAATTTTGCCCTTTACTAACATGGTTCTCTTAACTCGTAACTAAATAGAATCACTCCCAGAAACCACATTAATTTTAGACAATATTACACACCGGAAATTTCTGCCTGCCCCTCTTGCATAACACGTTGTCTGCCACCCACTTTGCATATTTCATGTGAACACCTATTCGCAGGAGTCCAATTTTGAGATCATTTGAGAATAATTATCATAAAAAATTTCACCAGTGGACATTTATTGAGCAGTGTATTTTGACGAAGAGTGATTGAGCAGGCATGACATGCAGTACCATCCTAAATCAATAAAAACCCCAACATACAAACAGCCAGGTAAATATATTTTTAAAATTTTATTTAGTAATACCGTTCTTCCTTTTTTTGTGTGCATGAATGAATGATGAGTGATTAATGGGTGAAAGATTGAAGGAATGAAGATACTATGTCATAACTATAAAACAACTATATAACATAAATATCATAATTATATAACAAAAAGCAAATTAATTTCTTTATGCGCTTTTTATTTATGGGCATATCAAAATTATCATTGCCAATTAATTAATTAAAACAGCAACGCACCGGAGGTTGAGATCTCAGAGCTCGTGCATGCCGTCTATAAAATACAACCGTTGGAGCGTTTAATTACAGTGCTATCCTAAGTCAATAAAATTGATTAAAATATTTAAAAAAGTAAAATGTAAAAACTCGTGAAAATAATGATTAAGATCTTTTAAAAATGTATATGCAAAAAATTGTAGTAAAATGAAACTTCCATTTACATCTCCCGAAAAGCCAAGTTTTTGGACTTAGACTAAGGCATTAATTACCATTTAGCAGGAATTCGAAGGACTATTCCGCCTTGTGGAAGAGGAAAACCATAATCTTTCTCTTTTGTGCAAAATCCCTGGCAGAAACTTTTGCAAGGTTTTAATTGCAGTACCATCCTAAATCAATAAAATTGATTTAAAAAATTTGAAATGTAAAAACTCGGGAAAATAATGTTTAAGATCTTTTAAAAATGTGTATGCAAAAAATTGTGAGTTAAATTAAACTTCCATTTAAGTCTCCCGAAAATCCGAGTTTTTGGACTTAGGCCAAGGCATTACCCATTTAGCAGGAATTCGAAGGACTATTCCGCTTCTGGAAGAAGAAAACCAAAATCCCTCTCTTTTGTGCAAAATCCCTGGCAGAAACTTTTGCAAGGTTAAAATCTCTCCTTGCAAAACCGCAAAAGGGCGCGCAAATTGAACCAATCAAGAGCGACAGATCGTGGCACTTGGGCCTTCCCAGCTCTTGGTAACGAGACCATTATCACCTAGGGGTCGCCTCGTTTTCTGACTTTTAGTGCGGCACACCTTCTCCCTCCTGCGAAGTAACGGGACATAGGGGAGAAATTAAAAAGCCGTATCTGGACCGATCTCGTTCATTTTTCGGTTATAATAACACAGCCGCTGAAAAGGATGCGTTGGTGGCAGCGGCTCGTAAAGTAACAAGTCATCAAAAATTGGACCCCAGGCGAGATTCTAAAATTTTTAACAGAGTGGGATAACCTAAATTCAATTATCTGTCTTAGCGCTTAGCCGTGGATGGCCGTTCTAATTCGGAAATTTGTTTTGAGGTTGCGGATTATATTCGTAGGAAGTAAATTATGTTCACAATTAGTAGTTTTTTGAGGCAATTATAAAATCTCAAGCTTCGGTGAGAATTTAGCGTACATTAAATTACAGTAATATGAAAAGTTTTCTGCTAAAATAGTTACATTTTTTTGTTCGGATGTTTCGATTTGATTTGGTAGGTTAGATTAAAAAACTGTTTTGAAGCAACTCCGAGGGCTGTTGAGATCGGTTGGTGCAATTTTAAAAATTTTTCACAAGCCAAAGAGGATTTTATTCTCATCTAATTCTCATATCTCAAGCATGATCGGGAAGTTTTTCTCTACAGATTTTATGCATAACAGTTTTACAGATGCATTTTCGTTCGAATAAATTCTGTAATGTTTATTTCCATCATTTATAACTCTACACAGTAAAACATTTTTACTTTTTTTAACCCTACAGTGCATAATTTTTTTTCATCAAAAATTGTATAAATAAATGTAAAAAGTGCAGAAAGTTTATTGAAAAATTCATTGAGCTTATTTTTTTAATTCAAGTTCATTCATCAAAAGCATAATTTAATTAAAATTTCTCCACTAAAAAAACTTTCCCTTTTCAAGTCAAAAATTTAATAAATAAATCATTTTTAAACAATAATTAAATATTTTAAAATCAGTTGAACGAAGGAAAAATGACACTGATCCAAATATGAATCACTGGAGAGTGAGGGGATAAATTAATTTTGAATGGTTCAATAATTAATTAATAAAATAATGTACTCATTGCATTTATGACCTACAGGAAGTTTTTAAATAAAGAAATTTTTATTAAACAGTTAATTTTTAGTTAACTAATTTAAAGTTTAAATCCAAAATTCTGAATGGACCTTTATTCATCTTGCAGACAAGGCCAGATTTTCCTTAGGGCCAACCTAGGTCAAGGCCTAGGGCGCAGCAAGTAAGAAGGGGCGTATATATATATAACGCTAAGGTGGAAGAGGAAGTGCCGAAAAAAGGGAATTAATTTCTCTTTTGTCGATGGCAAAGTCTGTTGCCAAAGAAAACCGGAAGCCTCCGCCATGTTAGGCATAACTTCATAGGAATAGTCTGTTACTATATTCGTTGTGGTGTAAAATAACTTTTTCTGGCAAAAAATGAGTTTACGACGTAGAGTTCTCAATATTTCTTACAATATAATGAAACTTTGGATGAAATGATTCAAAAGAAATCAGTTAGAAGTGAAGGAGATGGCATATAAGAGCCAGAGAAAGTTTTGGTCAAAGTCAAAATAGTTTAAGTGAGCGACTTGGGTTTTTCTTTTTTTAAAATTTGAATCAAAAACTTGCAAATAAATTTTATCAAACCTTCCCCTCAATCTAAAATTCAGTAATATTTAAAATTCGACAGTACGATATAAATGACAGTTGAAAAAAGAAAAATCCCTGTTTCACCTTCCAGTCGTGCGTTCCGATAGTACAGTTGTCCAGGTATGGCGCTTGCTTTTCAATGTTTCGGGGTTCGGTCCCTGGTTTACAACCTTTTTCTCCGAGCGTTTTCACTCGCCATTATTACCTTCTTCTGCCTCCCATAATTATTTTTAATCCTTGAAAATTAAAAAATTCAAAAAAAAAATCTTTACACATTTGTCTTACATATTCTTAAGCACTTTTTTCCTCCATCTTCTTTGATGCATGACTAATATTTTGGATAGTTTTAAATTTCAACTAATATTTTCCTAAAACTTATGGAAAAATAATTTTTTTACTAGATTTTATTCCTTTTTTACTTTCTCGTATACGAAGTATACAAAGAGAAAGTATTAAAATCGTCAAAAAATTCGAACTCGAAATTTTGACGGATCTCCACGTTTTAGACCTCCCTGAGTCCGAAAAACACAATTTTGGAATTATGTCTGTGTGTGTGTCTGTCTGTGAACACGATAACTCAAAAACTATTAGAGTTACGGGGATGAAATTTGGTATGTGGTCTTTAAACATAATTTGTAGGTTTCTATCAAATTTTGGACAAAATCCGTCAACGGGAAGTCTGTCTGTCTGTATGCCCGAAGTCATGCGAACACTATAACTCAAAAACTTGAATAGCTAGATGGCTAAAATTTGGTACACAGTTTTATCGTCATGAATGTAGGTCCGTATAAAATTTTGAGCCAAATCAGTCAAAGGGTTGACTGTCTGTCAGTCTGTATAATCGCATCTCCAACGAATCCGCTGTCTCCACGCGCATGCGTACATAACGCAATCTTCTGTGCATGATATTTATTGAATCCTGCTTGGCGCTTTTATTTTCATCCGATTCTCCACGCGCATGCGTACTTGGTAGCAATCTGTGCACGCGGAAAGATTGTCCTTGAGCCAAGAAAGAGTAGAAATCGGTACGCATTTAATCGGAACGCATCTCTTTAAATTTGATTTTTTACCTAATTATTTTCTGATAGTCATTGGATCCTGGGTTACAATAGGTTCGAATTTTTTTATCCACGCGGGGGAAGGGGAAACAGCACCTTTTTCGAGAAGTATACGAGAAAGTTTAGGGGAAACCACTCCCGCTGGTCCAAACATGGTATTATCCGATAAATTTAAAATAACCCCTACTGTAAATTCCATCTCTCCAATTTACAAGTGTTCTAAATTAAGATAAGAATAAAAACTGTTTTTAAAAACATTGTTTCATTAATGTACTAAAAAGTAATTTTTTATTTTAATTATTTTCTACATTTTAGTTTTTAATTTATAATTCATTATAATAAATATAAATTTTTTTAACAATTTCTTCTTAAATTCATAAGCAGATGGCGCCACTGGCATAAAATAAGTTAATCTGTTAACTGATAACAAAATGCTGAAATAATTAAAATAGTGTAGTGCCATCAAGAAAACACGAATGTACCAGTTAAGCGAATGGAAAATACCTGTAAATAACATTTTATTCGTTACTACTGTACCTGCAATTAACGTTTCATCTGCCCGTGCAGTACATCCAAATAACGTTTTATTCAAACGTACAATACCTGCAAATAACGTTCTATTCGATCGCACAGTGCCTGCAAATAACGTTTTATTCGAACGCATCGTACTTGCAAATAAGGTAGGCTAAGGTTCAGGCCCAAAAAATTTTATTCCTTCTTGATTAAGGTGAAAACATTAAAAGGAAATCAGTTTAAGGTTTTTATTTATTAATAATATTGTCTTTTTTGTGTTCATAGTACTAAGATGTCACACCACAATCTCTTTATTAATAATATTAAATCTAATTTGTTTTTCGAATTAATTTTTAGAATAGTTATATTTGTTTTAATTTTGAACCTCTTATGTATTTGTTTATTCATGCGCTTCCATAATTTTCTTTGAAAGTTTTATTTGAAGAAAAATATCTTTTTTGAGGCTAAAAAATTTTATTCTGTGCTGATTTAAGTTAAAACATAAGAAGCAAAATTAATCTATAATAAATAATATATATAGTTTAATAATTGTTTATATTGAAAATGTTACTTGAATTTTGATTGTTTGGAAAATATTTAACTATATATAAAGATTTTACAATAATTGTTCTAGGACACGCAGTGTCTTCACTGTAGCGAGCGAAGCGAGCAGGGTTTGCGTAGCAAACCTGGGAGGATTGCAACGCAATCGTCCTGGGGGTTGACGAGCGTTAAAGGGCAGGGGCAGAGCCCCCTAGTACAGAAGAAATACCAACCAAATTAAAAAGTACTGAACATTTCAAATGATATTCAGCATTATTTTCAAAGGCTGTATAAAGTATTGCTTTTTAAATTTGTATCCAAATACATTAAACAGTAATTTGAGCAATGCATTTGCGCTGCTCATCACTACAGTTTGTGCTATTTTGCTCAGATACAGGCAAGAGGCATTTTCTGTTTCTCTCTCACGCCCTCAGTGTAAGCCGGGTGTTAAATAATTTTTGAGGATGGGAGTGGGCTCAGATTTATGTACTTTGGCCTAGGGTGTAAAAGCATGTAAATCAGCCCCTGCTTGTAGACAGTTTCACTCCATCATCCTTTTGTGTCATTCATATGCGTGATGACTACATAGCTGCTAACGGGGGAAAACAAGAATAATAACCCTCCGACGGTCGAAAGGAGCGGCAGAGGGGAAAAATGCCGAATTTAGACTGTCGCGTCGCCTAGATTGAACCAGTATCGTAACTTCAATTGTAATAAATATTCGGCCGTAAAATAGGCAACTTATGCTGCAACGGGGCGATGGAAGCGGAAAGATTGCGATGATTGGCATGACCGTTAGCAGAAGCTACCAGAGGTTGCTAGCAAGGCGTAAGTTCTATCCTCTTTCAGCCAAATCGAGTAATTCTAAAAATTTTAGTTTGGAAGCATTCAATGAATAGAGGAAGTTTGACTTATTTGGATGATAGCGTAGATGGGATTTATCGTAACCTCGATTTTATTAAATATTTGGGAAGTAAAGTAGGCAACTTATGTTGTAAAGGTGTAAATGTGGTTTGTGGAATCATTTTTGTGAGAAAGCACTTAATGGCTGCAAGTGAAGTTAACACTTAGATATCGTCAATAAAATATTTTAACAAAAGATTAATAGTCCCTAAGTTGTTTTAAGGTATCTTACTACGTTCGAAAGGTTTAGGTCGCAATTCACAAATATTTTTTATAGTTTTATTTTAAAGCCCATTTATTTAGCTTTCAAATCTTCTTTCTTTTAGCTTTGGGTTAATTTTATTTTTACGATAAATAGAAACGGAGTTATAGAATTTTTTTATAAAACACGGTGGTTAAAATGGAAACCAGAAATTAGTTATTTTTCATCGTTTCAACAAATTCACTGCACTCTGAATAATAAATTAATTTACTTTTACTTATTTTAATTTATTATATACTCTATCTGCTAACCACAACAATTGAAATAAGTTTTTGAGTTTTAAGAATCTTCTGTGGACAATTTTGCCGAAATGCACATTTGTCGAGTTACAAACTTCAAGTTTTGGGACATCAATAGCTGTATCACTGTTTAATGATGGATTTTATGGTCTTATAGGAATACTCCATGATCTAGGAATAGTTTCTGGTCATTATATACTTTGAAACAATATCTTAACTTCAATAACCAGAGAATCGTTACTTCTAAGAGACAGTCTTTGGTGTCTCTTAGAAGTCACGATAGAGAAAGAATTTGAATACATGGATTAGAATTTCTGCTAGAGTGTTTTGCTTTTTGCTCTAATTTTCACCCTTTTTTACCTAATTTATTCCATTTTACTGAATCTCAAGCGACAGAAAATTTCCTGACTGGTATTATTCATAGTTTTGTATCACATTGACACATAAAATAAACTAAAATTCTTCATTAAAGCGCTTTTTCAAAAATTCGCCTCTGAACCTAGACAGATACCTTCAAGTAGCAAAATATGTTATTATATCATCATAGAGGAAACTTGTTTGGCTGCAGTTTACTAAAATAGTTTAAAGATAAGACTAGGCGAATACATAAAAGTTACTGAGATTGAACCGCAAATAGTTGCCTGAATTATAACAGCACAGAACGCAGTTATAATAGCTAGTCCTCACAAATTGGAATCGGAGCAAGCCAAAGCAAATAATAATAATGATGATTAAAGACATCAAACGTTGGTTCAAAAAGAACAAAAATGGAAGCTACATGGTTTGGGATCATATATGAAGAAACAAAGGAAGAAGAAGAAATGATACAGTACATAAAATGCAGTACTTAGGTCAGGTACTTGTGTGCAAGGGTGAATTTGAGAATCAAAAAATATTTTTGCTTTAATTGTGCTTAAAGGAATTGGTGACCCAATTTGGGGAACATGAGGTCCAATATGGTAAACCATTTTCGTTAACTGGACGGATGACACAATTTTTGTAAGTTATTTTTTCCCTATTTTAAAGTGCATTTCTTCAAAAGTTAATTACATTGTTTTGATGATAAATAAACAAAAGAATATTAATTTTTTATTAAATCTTTTTCTCTCGACACTATACAATAAAAATGTTCAGGTGGTTCAAAATCGGCAACCTTTTCCTATTTCAGTAACCAGGAAAAGAAGAAAGCACTTACTTTTTCGTAGAAATCTCCGTCTTGAAGGATATTTAATATTTCGTCCAGCCGTAATACAAATGATAACTAAATGACCACCTTTCGATTATTATGTAACATTACTGCTTCATGTGTCTGTACTTTTCTACTACTAATTATTTGAAACATCCGACGGATTTCTCGAATTTTTAACCCGTTTGGGAAAAGTTAATATATTATTTTTATTTTATAGCTCCTTAAAAACTTCTAGTGCTGTTATTGAGTTGAAGCTTTTGATATTTTAAGAGTTTGGACTTTCAGTCTTTTTTACTTTCTTGTATACGAAGAGAAAATACTGCAACCATCAAAAAATTCGATCACAAGATTTGGATGAATCTCCACGTTTCAGACTTCTCTGAATCCGAAAATCCGTTTTTGGAATTACATCTGCTCTTTTGTCGATCTTTTAACACGAAATCTCAAAAACGCACCAGGCTAGAGAGATAAAATACAGTATTCGGTCTTTACACCAAAATTGTAGATAACTTTTAGATTTTGAACGAAATCCGTTAAAGAGATATCAAACTTTCTGTCCATTCGTGTGTATGTGAAATCAATAACTTTAAAGTGCAACGGACTAAATAGATTGAATTCGATATATGGTTTTCATTCCCAAATTTGGAAATCTGTATCGGATTTTCGATCGATTGATTGTCAGTCGACCTGTCTATTCGTGTACATAGAAAGGGATACTCAAACAAACAACAAGCTAGAAGGGTGAATTTTAGTACAGTAGACTCTCTCTAATCCGACACATATGGGGCCGGACACTTGTCGAAATATAGAGAGTGTCCGGACTATAGAGGGTCAATAGAAAAACCATGTACTGAAAGGGGGGGAAGGTTTCAACTTTTAACAGGAAAGAATGACTCATCACCAAGTAACATGTTTCAACAGGTGCGTCGGCCTAGTTCGAGTATCGGAGTAACGAGTGTCGGATTAAAGAGAGTACTGTATACAGTAGACTCTCTCTAATCCGACACATATGGGACCGGACCTACCTGTCGGATTACAGAGAGCGTCCGGACTATAGAGGGTCAACAGAATGTACTGAAAGGGGGAAGGTTTCAAGTGTTAACAGGAAAGAATGACTCATCACCAAATAACATGCTCCAACAGGTGCGTCGGACTAGTGGGAGTGTCGGAGTAACGAGTGTCAGATTAGAGAGAGTCAATTGTATATTATCTTAACAGCAAAATTGTAGATTTGTATTGTTACGAAAATCGTCCGGTGGGTGTACGGTGAATGTATTCTAGCAAGCAGGATAATGGAGAAGGGCGCTTTATTCCACAAATATTCCAGAAAACAGGAGGAACATGTAACAAGATAAACAGCACTTGAACCAATTAGTAACACAAGCAGTCATTAACATTAACACTACAGCATACCCCCGAGCATTGAGCCAGAACGACTCCCTGTCGGTTGGATGGACATGCGTAACACTTTATTTTAAAAGCAAGAGAAAAAAATTACAAAACGTGTTTTATGTGAGGGTGGTAAATAAACTAGTGGCAACATAGAAAGTAAAAAAGTTATAATGAACTTACAAGTAAAAATGCATTGCATTCGTTCAATATAATCACCAGCAAAGTACCTTTTGCCAAATGTCGGGAAGCTATAGTATACCGTTGGCAGGGTGTTATTTGTTGATGACAGCAACGAAGCACCTTTATATTCGCCATTTCTTCAGTATGTGCCACACCGTTTGATGACTGAGACAAACTTCACGGATAATACCCGGGCAGTCCATCGATGGTCTATGGAAAGGAGACCACTCACGATGTCAATCTGATGTTGAGGAATGGAAGTCCGACTTGTGCGGTCTTAATCCGCAGTCTCATTCAGACCCGCACGAAACGCTTTGACAATCGTGTATCCTTCCTATATGGTAACGCATTATCACCACCGGTCTCATGTAATCCGTGATAACATTCAGATACATTTTTGCCACGGGTAACCTCGATTTTAATCAACGATCGCTGATCATCTTTTATAAGCATGCTTTAGAGAGGTAAAAATGACACTCTCCACTCCAACGTCTCACAGCTACTATCCTTCTAACTGAAGAGACTGTTTTATGCCATCTACATATCCACAACAGCGTCACCTTACGGCTTCCATTTCCTGTTTGCGCATACACAATTTTCTGAGACTTTCTGGACTACGTTGCCACTACTTTATTTACAACCCTTATATAAAAATACATAAAAGAGAGATCATTTAGATCAGAAATATAAAACTGTACATTATAAAAATACAGAAAAGAATCTAAACAGGTTTGAACATTGATGTATTACAGTTGTGGTCCCTCTACAAAACTGGGAGAGTTGTGTTGGGTCCAGGTTACAAAAAGTCATGAATACCGGAAGAATCGCGAGTTAAATTATATACAGAAATTTACACTGGCAATGAACAGAAGGGATAGCAAATCTATATATATAAAAGGCAAATACCATGACTCACTCACTCACTCATCACGAAATCTCCCATGAGGCCTAGAAATTTGATATTTAGAAGGTGGTTGCTATTTGGGTAGTAGGTGCTCACTAAGAAAGGATTTTTCAAAATCTTAAATAATTATAAATTACCTTAAATTTTAACGTTCTTCCGCAATAACTTCGGAGCATATTTGTGGCACAAAAATCATTTTAACGTCATCTTCAAGTTTAAAAAAATAGCTTTTCAATGACACCAATTTTACTTCCATGCGAAGTTCTGTTTAATTTTAGTTAATTTTTGAAAATGATTTCAAACACAATTTCCAGCGGCGAAACGGCATTGCCACGGTTCCTCAAGGTCACGATTCTGTTTATAGCATTGGAGGGGGAGGGGATAGTTGGTGACGGGTTATGATCTAGAGAGAAATACTGTCCATTCATAGTTCACACCAGTGGCGGAGAGGAGGGGGGGCGAGGAGGGAAAATCAAATTTTTATTAAATTTTTATTTTAGCTGTCTAAAACTAGGAATTACAAAAAAGCAATAGTGTTTTCGGGAAAACTAACTAATTTTTTAATTAAATTTTTAAATTTTCTTCTCTATCCCCTATGCTCCCGGGTCTTTTGAATGTCAATATATTTTTGCCGCCTCACTTTTTCAACCCAATCTGTCACACAGTGGTTCACACGAGGCGTCCAGCATGTTCGGCTTTGACGACCATATTCAGCGTTAATCATTCTACCAGTGAGTGATAGATGAATTGAGTGAGAGTTATTTGAAACGCAGTTTTTAAGTTTCGTTAGCTGTGATGCATCATACAGAACTGTATCACTGGCATTTTAAAATTTAAGACTTTATATATTTACTATCTGCCACATACAATTAAATATTCACTTTTTTGTCCATCTTTCCTGAGCTATCCCGGACCGATACCGCGACGGGGAATGCTATAATTAAAATAAATTAGAAAAATAAAAACTAATTTAAATGGGCGAACCATCTGGTCGCCGAAGGCGGCTAGTCACTAATAATTTTTTTAAAAATCAGAGCTCAGCGTCTAACAGCTGACCAACTTACAATTCGAACCAAAAACGCCAAAGAGATTTTTCACTCGTTTGAGCTCCTTGGTATTTATAGCTTTTTCGACAGGGCTTGACGTCACTTAGAATTCTCTTGAAGGTTTTCCATATCTCCGTTCCTAGTAGAGATAGGGCATAATTTTTGCATTTTCTAGAAGCTTCATTTTGCACCAAAGTCGCCAAATTTTTCAAAATGTCGGGTTTTATTGGCTTGGCCTTCAGTGAAAACCTCTATAAAACTCTCTTTCCTGCCAAAAGACTAACATAGCAGGGAAACAGTGTTTCAGATTCGTAACAGTATCTAATTTTGAACTAAATTCGTCAAGGAATAAATACAATGTCCGTTTTTGTGTGTACGTGTGTAAGTGATTATGATAATACAAAAATACAAAAATCCGAAATTTGATATATTGATCTACAACTTTGGTGTCAAGATTACATACCGAATTTTATTTATCTATCTTGAAAATTGAGATTTAAACAATATCAATTTCTGGAAAAGTATTCATCATTTTACTTGTCTTAGAGGGAAGTAGAAATTCTGCTCACTGGAATGCCTATATCTTTCCAAATCTTAATGGTATTCGAATGGAATTTTTATATACAAGGGTTATAAATAAAGTAGCGGCAACGTATTCCAGAAAGTCGCAGAAGATCGGGTATGCGCAAACAGGAGTTGGGAACTGTGAGTTGACGCTGTTGCCGATGTGTAGATAATATGAAACAGTCGATCTAGTTAAAAGTGTAGTGGCTATGCGACGTTGAAGTGGAGATTGTCATTTTTGCCGTTCTAAAGCATGTCTACAAATGGTGAACAGCGGTCGTGGATTAAAATCGAGGTTGCCCGTGGCAAAAATGCATCTGAATGTTATCTCGGATTACGTGAGGCCTGTGCGTTACCGTATAAGATGCTTGCAGGATGGGTCAAAGTGTTTTATGCAGGTCGGAATGAGACTGCGGATTTGCACCGCACAGATCGACCGTCTATTCCTCAACATCAGATTGACATCGTGAGTTGTCTCCTTTCCATAGACCGTCTATAATCTGTCCGGAAATATCCGTAGAAGTTGGTCTGAGTCATCAAACGGCACATACTGAAGAAATGGCGAATGTTAGGGCGCTCCGTTGCTGTCATCAACAAACAACACCTTGCCAACGGTATCCTTCATCGTCCCGACATTTGGCAAAGGGTATAAAACTTTGCTGGTGATTATATTGAAGGAATGTAATGTAATTTTACTTGTTAGTTCATTACAAATTTTTTACTATCTCTGTTGCCATTATTTTATTTACAAACCTCGTAAGTTGCCCTACATATCTGGCTTTGAAGCTGTAAAAGAAAAATTACACTAAGTCTCGCACATTCGCATTGAAAAATTATTTATTAAAAATACTCATAATTCCTGTAATATTCCATTTATTTCAAATTTTGACAAGATGCGTCTTCAACAAATTGCCAAGTATTCTGTAAGTTTCGTATTATTTAGTGGAAAACAAAACAAAAAAACATGCTGGAAACTTTAGAATTTTTTAAGAAAACCTTTATATCTTCCAGAATATTTTTGCTATTTTTACACAAATGCATGTAAGCAATGTACATATTAAACAAAACCATTGATGAAATTTGTAAATCATTATCCGCTTTCTGTGGAACGGGGTGAACCCAGACTTTTTTGTTCTTCATCAATTTCTGGTCGGTCCCCAGAATGCATTCCTGACCGAATTTTCACTGCAAAATCTGAGTTAGAGTCTATTCTTTACATGGTCGAGACAGTTGGTCTAGCCTTTCAGGAGAACTTCTAAAAAATCTAAAAATCCGAAAGCGTCCGAATACTTTTGATCATATAGCGTATATACATGCCTGTACGTCCACTTGTGCTTATCCCTGCCCAAACCACCAGGCCACGGCATCGATTCTGTGATCTTTCGAGCACTTTAATTGGAATTATTTCTGGTACGACTATCTCTCCATACGAAAATAATACAATTAATCCAGACATAATCTTGACTCTCTTGTGAAGAGAACTTGATGCTACTCTATGTTACTCGAATCTCGATTTTGATTTGTAGAGTTTCTCGTCACTCTACATGCCAGTAGGGAACGTTAAGAATAGATCTACGCGCATATAAACCATATTGGGGAAGAGGATTTCGTACAGTTTGATCGACACAACTCGTCCTGTAGCCCGGAAAAGGTCCCTTTGGTGATAAGTGTCTTTTCTTGTGCTGTTTCGACGGCTGTTATAGAAAGTTAATTACCGTCTGCTCATGTTATTGTAAGTGTACGACTATGATTGACATTCCACGAGCATTTCCAGTAGTTCGGCATCGGTTGCAAATTTTCTGTTTCAGCTTATAAGATATTCGACAAACTGTTGATTCTGGTAAATCATGACGTTGAGATACTGGTTAAAATCTTTCTGAAAAAATTCCAACAAATCTACTGTTGCGCAAAGCAAATATCATAATCTGGAACGGTTTTCTTTAATTCGAAAAGTAACGTATTTTCATATCAGTAATGCTGTTCTGCATAAAGTATCTTCTTCGTTCACTACCTCTGAAGAATTACACATGAATTAGGTAGATTTTAGTTGGATCTTAGACGTTGGGTAAGAACATTGTTGTGAAAACAGGCTGATGCTTTAATTCCTTTGAGCCGTGTTTATGAGCATGAAGTTTAGCGATTCTCTGCAGATTTCTGTCCATTGCTGCAGAAGATATGCAATAAGAATTCCAGCACAAGTTTAAAGATTTACTGCTTTACAACATTTGAATTGAACCTTCACTATTGGAAACAAAGCGTGGGAATTAATAACCTAGCTAAATAATAGATTTTTAGAAAAAAAATCACAGTTGTAAGAAAAACTCACTGGCTTAGTACATTATAAATTACGGCAGTGATTTTAAATTCTGAATGATAATCATAATTGCAACCATCATGTGAAAATAAGAGCTGTACAACAGAATCGAAAACTTATTGCAGTTAAATGCGCAATCATACTCAAAAATGATAGCAATGCTAAAGTTACTGCTCCAGGAATATTTGTCATGCAAAGTAGGCAAGCTGGAGATGTGATGAAACTGCTCAGAACGTATGAATTTCCAGAGACAGCTTCGCTAATTAGAGCAACCATTTGTAACAGCAAAGGTGTGTGATGGATTCGATCGCGGAAGGACAGCGTGGCACTATTCAATTTTTGTGTAAAGAAGATGTGACGGCAAGTAAAATTTATCATCGAATGCAAGTAGTGTCAAGCAAAGTACTGTGTTCAGCCCTGCTGCGACACGTTACAGAACCTTCGAAGGGCCATTAAAGGAAGCGGCCAGACAAAGTGTCACGAGGTGTGGTTTTGCTTCAGAATAAGGCAAGGGCGCACACTGCGAAAGCAACAAAAAATACTCTGCGTGCTTTCCGCTTGGAAGTGTTGGATCACTTGCCTTACAATCCAGGTCTATCACCTGGATTGTAAGGTCACACGTATTTGATCCGTTAAGAAGGTCCTGAAAGGTCAGTGCTTCACATGCAATCGAGTGGTGCGTGGTGCTGTGGGAGAGTGGTTCCGTCATCAGCCTTTGTCCTTCTTTTCGGAAGATATCGAAAAAATTGTACCATGTTGGGGCATTTGCCTGAATAATGGGGGTGATTATGTGTAGTGTGATTATGTATGTTATTCTCTCGAAGCCTTATTATTGTACCTCTCGATTGATATAGAATTCCTTTCTCAATAAAGTTTCTGTAATTTTTCAAGTACCAATCGATGTTTCACTTGAAAGACCTTGTAAATATGAATGATGTATTGGAAAAATGAAGCCCTAGGCAAGCCAAAGCAACTGAAATTGGAATATGATGGCCGCGAGTAAGAGTGCAAATAAATATTTTATGTTCTCGTATTATTCATTTTTTTTCAACTGATGTGTCAGTACTGAACCCTTTTCGCTTAAAGGAAACAGTGATCATCAAAAATAAAAACTGGATTAGAATAGGAAATTAAAGAATGTATGCGAAATAATTCAGTATCGAGACAGGAGAAAGATGATGTAAGGATTTATAGATTCTTCTGGAACTGAAAAACTGAAATTTATTTCAATTACTATGAACAAGTGAAGTGTTAAATTTCATTACAGTGTCATAAATTCTCCATGGGATCACCTTTTAATTTTTACTATGACAATGACCTGAAATATTCAGCAATTTCAAGTAATTACTAGTAAACAAAGCGTCACTATGATTGCAATATGATCAATAGTCACACTATTTGAGTGTATTTGAGCATTTGTGGGATGAAATTCGTTGTCAGCTCAAAAACTTCACCTCGAGGAGCAAGGAAATGCTGCGATTTAGTGTACAAGAAGAGCCGAATAAAATCACTTCAAAATCATCAAAAATGCTGATGGCAACCCCTCTAGAATACTTAGAGAATTTGCCCAAAGTGACAATCTACAATGAAACCAAAAATCATAATCTGCGGTTTTAATTGAGTTTTTATTATTTCTACTATATGGAAACTTTTCGGCTTCGATTTCGGGTTGTAATATGTTTCACTTCAAATAAAAGAAACTTATTTATTTCTCTTCTACAACTTTATTTATATGTATTGTGAAGATGCATATAAAAGAACAACACACGTTTTTTTTTTCTATGTATCAAAATTTGGATGTAAAATGCATAGCATTTTATGCGACTGCCTTTATCGTATGAATACTTTTTGCTCCCACTGTATATGTATATGTAGAGAGCATAAAGATAATCAAATAAATTAGATTAGGAATTAAAACACATTTAAATAAATTTAAACATATACTACAAAATTTAAACAATGTTTAAGTAGCGCGCAATATGCCGCTGCATACAACAAACAGAGGAAGTCAATATAATTCAAAGAAAATAAAAACCAAGAAAAAAAACCAAAAAAAAACCCCAAAGTATTTTTTGGGGGGTATTTTCTTTAAATTATATCGTATATGTAGAGAGATACAGATATATATTTGTAGAAAAAAAATAAAGGGAAGGAATAAAAAAAAATTATTCTTTAAAATTATAGCGTGTGATAAATAATTCCAAAACTATAGCGTGTGACTAAATTACAGCGTGTGATAAACAATTCCAAAACTAGGCAGATGCAATTAATAAATATATGATAAAAAGTCAAACTTTTAGAAAATAGTTCTCAAAAATAACAGTCTTAGTCATTACTATAAGTTACTTAACTTATCTTCCAGATCTTTCAATGCTGTAATTTCAGAAACGAAGATTATTCAACAACTTTTATTCTTCTATTAAAAATGGACCTGTGTTATAAATTATTTACATCCCTTCCTTCCAGGAGCAGGTATTTTTGAAAAAGGAGTTTTTGGGATTTTCAGCTACAAAGGCTATTATCCCCGAAGGCCCAGGTAAGTTGAGGCTGGAATTTATCTACACCTGAACTTAGCCTTTTCAGAAGTACATGAAAGCTTAACGCAATAAGCTTGTTTTGAACCTCAAAACTTGTGAAGTTATATTCATTTTAAATGCTTTAAATGAAGTAAGAAATGTCTATTAGAAAGCATTTTGAAATGTTCATTTTCATTGAATCCTAATTAACATACTTTTATTTTATCAAGCATTTATTCTCAACACATTTCTTAAAAATTTTTAACTTTCTTTTTTAAAGACGAAGAATTGCTTTGTTTCTTTCCTTTGCAAAATATTTTTTAAACACATTGTATCACAGATTTCATAATTACACCGATTCTTGCAAAGAATACTGAGTAAAAGAACCGAACATTCTTTCCTACGAATTCTACTTTTTTACAGCTTTTATTTTTCTAAGATTTTTTTTCTCTCTTTTATTCTCATGCGTTTGCAACAAAAACCGTAAAAAAATTATCTCAGAAAGAAATTTGAATATTTTTTTCATTTGATATCGTCCTTCCTTTCTTTTTTTCCGCCATTTCTTTTTTTCTCACTTCTCGACTCTGGAATTCCATAACGAATTAACTTTTTTTTTTTTACATCGTCTGTTGCGGCATATTCTCCGATGTCACACAGCTTGGGAAATTGCGAGCAATTAAGTGTATCATTATGCCGATTGTGCCGTGTACAACAACGAAGGTGGAGGGGGAAAGATTGCCACGTTTAATGTTCTGAATGCTACTGCCATTTAATGTCATCACCATTTCGGAATTCCTTTGATGAGAAGAAATTTGTTCCCGATCACAGGGCATTAAGTTCTCTGTCCCTGGCAACCTCCGTTACCAAGCGACAGGAGCTTTCAATTAAGACGAGCGAATGGCAACCTGTCTAACCGCTCAAGGTTTTGATCGTTGTACTTAGCAGTTATAGTTAAGATGGACTACAGAGATATTTTAAGTAGAATTCTGCAGTTTTTAAATTAATTTTAAAATTTTAAGAACTCTTAATTGAACGTAGCTATGCAATTAGTAACCAACTCCAAACTAACATTTTGAGATATAGCTGTTTTCGAAAAACAGTTCAGAAAAAAATTTGTATTGCTGCTTTTTTCCAAAATTAAATACTCCATTATAAGTGGTGTGCTGTGCAACGGATTCCAATTGGTTCAATTCTGGGCGGAATACGTCGAATTCTAATGCTACGTTTCCCTTTTAATTGTGACAACTGTATTAGAAATATTAATTCAGGAAAGGATTTAAAATCTACTGCTTTCATTGCTTTTCTAGTTTGACAATTTTAACTTGCATTAGATTTTTGTTACACACTTTCTACAAAAACCGTTGCATAAATATTAAGCTTCGTATAAAAAACAAGATATTTTACTTCGTTAACAATAATGTTGTCCGCAATAATAATTTGATATCTAGATATGATACAACGAAATTCAGCAACTAGTTAAATAAACCCCAGTTTCAGGACCAGAGCACTTCATATGGTAATGGTTTTAGTGCGGTGGGCATGGCGATATGCAAAATAAGCATGGAGAGTGGTTATAAGATATCTGCTGCAAGTCAATTTCAACATAGAAAAATCATCTGGACAACTTTATGCAAGTAAGAATGATGGTAAGCTGGAGAAAAAGCGGAGTGTGTCGAGTGTAGCGGAAGAATTTGGTTTCGTCCACAGCGTGATTTCCAGTGCATGGAGAACTTTCTGAAGTACTTGTACAGCGGTGAAAAAGTTCGCAAATTGTCGTACAAAAAAAAAACACCAACAGATGACTACTATGTAACTAACAAAAAGAGGTCATTACAAGCGTGCGGAGAACATTGCTTGACAGTTGCGTGAAGCGTTCGAACGCTAAGTGTCGCAGTTTATTGTGGTTGGACGTCTTCATGAAAGTAGCATATGCGCGCGTGGGCCCGAAAGATGCACGCTTCGTGTGATGTCATGATTTTTAATATTTTAATGTTTATAGACTGAATACTATCTGTAAATTGTATGATACGACATGCGCAATGAAAAATTCGTTCGAAACGCTCTACAGGACAGACCATTGGACCTAAAGTTACCTAATTTGGCACTTGAGTAGAAGTAGCTCACTAAGGAAGGGTTTTTCAAAATTTTAATTAGAATTTTAATTAAATATTAATCGAAATATTAACGTTCTAATCCTCAATAACTTAGAGCATATTACCGAAAAAAAATTACACCACTTTAAAAATTAGTTTTTCAATTATACCGATTTCATTTCCGCCTAATTTTTTTCTCTAATTTTAATTAATTTTTAAAAATGCTTTTAAGTATATTTAACAACAGTACTTTTCATTGTTTTAGTTACTGCATTTATACACTCGCAGAATTAAATGTATTTTTATTAAATGTATGTTAAATGTATGTCGCGATATTAAATGTATGTTTTGTGCGCACGTTATCTTTGCTATAATTAGCTATTGCTATAATTTAAAAACAATATAAATTCAGACGAAATCAATCCTAAAACAGTATCATGCTATGATGTTTCCAACTAGAGCAGTGGTGCACAAACTATTTTCATTCCCGACCCCCTCACTTTGTGTAAAATTTTGCCGCAACCCTTCTGGGGTAGAGACCACGTTTCTTGAAGAAAAGCCTTATACTTTTTACTGTCAAATAAATTTCTTTCAATTTAGCGACCTTCAAAAATTTTCGCGCGAACCACGGTTTGCGCACCACCGGACTAGACATTGGATCTTTCCCCTATAAGATGAGTAAAGAACTCCGAGGTTAAATGATACTGCACACTTCATGGATACCATATGAACATGGATCGACTCTCTTCAAACAACAATCGTTGCAATTAACTGAAGTATGCGCCTTTATTTCTTTCAAGTGCTCTGAGCGTTTCAGGATTACCACTACATTTCAGGCTAGTAGTATGGTTTTCTAACATTTAAACACAATTTCAGGATGAGTTTCGTGGTTTCTTATTATCGTATTATGTCGAGATTTCATCCAGATTACTAGTGATGTAATAAATATTCTTTTAATAACTACTTAATCTGAAGATGTTATAAAAACATGGAACTTTATAAAAAGAAGGAAATGTAATCAATTTGTGCTCACATGATATGCATCAAATGCGCGGTAGCAATTTTAAAATCTGGAGGGAAAATGTCGTGATATCATAGCTCAACGCAGGACAACGGGCAATTAGATGTTTGATGACTTGCTCAAATGTATTTGTCATGTGACTGTGGCATCGCGTGAGTTAAGACCATTAAAGGATTATTTATAACTAGCCACCTTCGGCGACCAGCTTGTTCGCCGAAAATATAATGCCAATTGAATTTCTTATGCATATTTTGATATTCATAGTTCCCTTAGCAAAATAATTTTAAACTTCAAATTGTGATAGACATTAAACCCGCGTTCTTATAGTATCTTTACACATGTTCTGTTTATTACCCATATGAAGATACCTAATGGAGTCAAGAAACTGTCCGTGTCATGTAACATCTAATTGTAAGTTGTCAGCGTAAACTGCATCTTCTTATTCCTCGTGCAAAATACGCATTTGATTTCAACTTTAAGTGACAACAGTCTGCACTTACAACACATTACAACAGTCTAAACTTTGACTGATTCCACCCAAAATTATCTACATATATTATTATACACTGTAAAAAAAGTCCCGTAAAATTTACGGTTTTAAACTGGCAGCTGGGTTGGTTGTGCAAAACCGTAAAAGTTACGAAGTAAATCCGTAGGCACAACGGTTTTTTACCATACAGGAACAAGTTTTCCCGTAAAAGTTACGAAGTAAATCCGTAGTCACAACGGTTTTTTACCATATGAAATTAAGTTTTCTCCGTAAAAATTAAGTCATCGAAGTAAGTGACGTCATCGACTGAGTTGAGTTGTTTTTCTCCTTCTGTTCGAGTTGAAATATGCTGATGTGTATTATCAATTAGGAATATTAATTAATCAAGGCTTAATTATTAATTTCAATTAGTTTAATTAATATAATTCTTAATTGAACTTGGACGATTTCGATGCAAGATGGTGACAAAACTTCTAACTCCTCCGAGCCGGGGATCGAAACCGCGTTCATAGAAATAAAAGGCAGTCGCTCTAACCTCTAGACCACCGGAGACTTCATAAAATGAAGTAAAAATAATCTATTTGAGTTTTAAAGTCACTATAGCTCTAGTGGCGCCACCTAGTGGTGTAAAAATCAACTATTGCCAGAACACGTGTTTTAAGGTTAGCTTTCATGAGTGACAACAGGTTACTGCAACATGTGTAAACAATAGCGGAGATGGAACCCTATTAAAAACATGAAATGAATGCAATTAAATTACATTTAAGAAAAGGGAAAGTTATCATACGCAAAGCAATACCGTATGACGAAAAATAGAATTTGAACTGACGGTTTTAAACCGTTTATGGCTGGAGCGGAAAACGGTGAAAAACCGTTTTGTCATCAAAACAGCTTTAAACCGTCAAATATACGGAAAAAGTCCGGAAAAAAAACAGATATTTTTTACAGTGTATATGAGACATATATCTACAATTTTAGCGTAAAGATCGTATACTAAAATTCATTCATTTAGATTATTTTGGTTATTCAAGTTATCATGTTCAAACTCTCTCGAATCGACAGACATTCAGCCCTTTATCCGATTTGATTTGTCCCAAAAATTTGAGACCGATATTCAATTCTGGTGATAAAGCTATATGCCAAATTTCATTCATCTTGTTCGCTGCATTTGCGAGTCATCGTGTTCACATACACACTGGCGAACAATCAGATAGACTTTCCATAGACAAACTTGGTCCAAAATTTGATAGAGATCTATATTTAGTTTAAAAACTGCATACCAAATTTCATTAGTCAAGCGCGTTCCGTTTTTGAGGTGTCTTGCTGACATATAGATAGACGGAGGCGAGAAGCCCCCCCCCCACACACACACTTTTTGCAGAAAAAATTAAACTTTTATTTCATTTTAGCTGCCTAAAACTAAGAATTATAAAAAAAACAATAGTGTCCTGGAAAACTAGCTATTTTTGTAATTAAACTTTCAAATTTTGTTGTCCACTCCCTATAATCCGAGGTACTTTTAGGTGTCTAAATTTTTTGCCCCCCTCCACTTTTGTCCCATAGTCGCCGCCACTGGACAGACATAATTTTAAAAAATGGTTTATTCGGAATCAAGGAATTCTATAATGAGGAGATTCATCAAAATATCGAGGTCAAATTTTTTGACAATTAAAAACTTTCACTTTGTATACGAGAAAGTAATAATTTAATATTGGGGCAATTGATTGTTTGGAAGTATTGAAACTATAAAGTTAATATCCTCTTTAAACGTTTTCCAAAGCAATGGAAATACGAAACATGTATTAAAAAAATACTCCAAATTTCTAAGAAAATTTATAAAGTAACTAGTATAAAATCCATTTTAAAAGCATCATTTATTAAACATTCAAAAATATTCTTAAATCTACCCACTCAATATTAGAAAATATTTATAAAGCATTATTAGGATATATTTTATCGTTAAGAAAAAAAAGCAACCCAGCACAATATTTTCAAAATGGCTACGGCCTCGTTGTAAATTAATCAGTTCCGTCATTAATACCATTATCAGGGGTAAACAACAACTCTTTTTTTATGATTTTTAGTAGGAAAAAATAACTCAAAGTTCATCCTGGAAAATTAACTTCGTTGTTCACTAAAACAACCGCTGTTACTGGCTACTTTTCGCCGAAAGTTAAAAAGCTGAGAGTTTGAGAATTTTTTATAGCGCAAGTAGAAAATGGAAATTATAATACTAAGCTTAAACAAGAGACATCTTTTTTATATATTTAATAATTAGCTAATTATAAGCGATTTTAAATTCGTCCACTGAGATGCAGAATTTTTTTTTTTTCATAAATTCTTTTTATTCCAGTTTTACTTTTTACTGCTGATAATTGGCATGTAATATTTTAAGCACCGTGATATATTCTCTAATAAATTTACGAATTTTCTTGATATTGAAGTATAGTCAGTTGTTTTTGACACAAATGTATATAAAATATACAAATTTGCCACGATTAAAAATTCCTTACAAACTTAGAATAATGACAGTTGTCAGTTAAAAAAAAAAGACCATTTACATCACATACTTTGCAAAAAATAATTTATTAAACATGGGGGGGGGACTTCTAAGAACTAATTGAAATGTTTTAACCTCCTTTCAAACAAAAAGCTTTAAAAGAAAAGCAAATAAATTCAACTTCAATTCTTTCAAAATAATATATTGAAGCCTTTACTGATCTTAAATAACCTTTATTTAACGTTTAATCGATGGCCATTTACGCATTAGAAACTCCATATTTTGAATATCATGGCATATTTTTTCTCCTCACGAGAAATATTCCGTGGTATTCCTTCCCTAATTTCTTCTTTTTCCATTGCCATTTTTTAGATTTTATCGCATTATTTTATTTTTATTGTTATTACTAGCCGTCTTCGGCGACCGGCTTGTACGCCGGGAATATAGTTTCAATTGAATCTTGAATAATTTTATATTCATGTTTCCCTTAACAACCTAAACAGTTCGTAGTAAATATTTATCCCACGTTCTTTTAGTGGCCTTGCACCTGTTCTGTTCATTGTCTACATAAATGTCCCTAATGGAGTCAAATAACTGACCATGTCATGTAACATCTAATTGCAAGTTGTCAGCGCCATCTTCACTTTCTTATTCCTCTTGCAAAATATGCATTTGATTTTAGCATTAAAATGGCGCAACACATTTTATGGCCAGAGGCATGTTTGCTGAATTAAAACATGCTGAAAAAAGAATTAAAACACAGCAACCATATTCGTTCAGTTTACTGGATTATTTCCTTATATACTTGCAATCTTGAGGACTTTCTTTACAGATTTCATAGAAAAATTAATCAAATAAAAAAAGAAAGTAAAATCCAATTGGATATTATCTTAGCTTTCAACAATGGAAGAGAAACGCGCAATTAAATATTTGTTTAAACAATGAATGAAACAGTCTGAATTGCGTTGCAACAATGAAAATTATTGTCGTAAATTAGGCCAAAAAATGTTTTTAAAAGGTTATTAAAATTAGAGAAAAAAATGTGAGGCAACTTAATTGATATCATTGGAAAGGTAATTTTTGGCGCTTTCAGATGGCATAAAAATGATTTTTGTGCTGTAATATTTTCGGAAGTTTTTAAGGAAAAACACCAAAATTTCGCTTAATTTTTAATTAGTTAAAATTCTTATTAAAGTTTCCAAAAAACGACTCAGAGGTGCACATTCCCACCCTCCAAAGAATGTTCATGCCAAATTTCGTATCTCTAGGTCCAGCTGTCTGTCCTGTAGAGCGCCAACACACACACATTCTCCTTTATTATTAGTAAAGATTTTGCTTTTTCTCGTTGAAGCAGCTTATGCAAGAAACTGAAAATAGTTAATTTTTCTTTAAATTACTCTTTAACTGGTATGTCATAATTAGTGTTTTTATACTTTTAAATTTTTGAGTCTTTATATGTTCATATATTAATATAATCAAACGCGATGTTTTATGCAATTGGTCCTTGGTAGCTACTAGAATACGTGAATAACAAATAAAAAATTGTAAAGTCAGTAATATTTGATATACTAAAAAATAATAGTGGCAACTAATGAACAAATTAGTAGAAAATAGCATATCAAAAGAGGCAAAATGAAAGTTATTACTTTTGGAAGTTTCCCTTAACTAAATGTGTTCAGTTATATCCAAATAGACATTTTCAATAGGAAATACAGAATTCGGAAAAAAAACTGTTCTTAATTGCTTTTAATGTTGGTCGACAGATGATATTAGGGCACCAGAAAGTAATTTTGTATTTTTTGGTCAAATTAAAACAAAAAAATATTATGTTACTTATATGCAATCCCCCTCATTATCAATTATTTTTTGCCATTTAGTGGACAAATTTTCAGTTCTGCATCTATAGAAATGGTTTGGAAAATAAAAATAGTAGAAATTCCATTTTTGACTTCTTTTACAATTCGAAATTTTTTGTAACGACCTGAATAAATGGTATTTAGAGGATGTGATGTCAGGAGAATAAGATGCAGTGGCGGTTTTTCGCACAGGTGCTAGAGGTGCTCGTCTCGTGTTTCGAGACCCTAGAGGGTCTCAAAATCTATTTGACGTACAATAGTCAACAAAAAAAAAAAAAAAATGGGACACTTTGTAACTCTGGTATATGTTATTGAATCTTCAGAAAACTTGTATCAATGTTAATGGCTCAAGGAGACATGTTTATTCAGATTAAAAAAACTGATTAACCGAAAGTTAATTAACAACTATCTCTATAACTATAGTTAATTATAATTATTCTCATTACACCTATCAATTTTTTTTTTCGCTGAATCGACTCCCCGTCATGAAATTAGCCTCCCCAAAACTTTTTATAGAGTTTTGATTAAAATTTCGATAGTTATAGGGTTTTGAAAAATGACTTTTCCCATGTTAACTGAATTTTAGAAACTTTTGTCGATATCTCGGAAAGTATTATATATTTCTCAAAACTTTTTTCACTCATTAAAAGAACACTATTTTTTACATAAAGTCGTGAAAAAAATTCATAAATAAAAAAAATAATAATTTTTAAGAAAACTTTAAACATGACTGTGAAAAAAAAGTGAATTGTAATATAGTAAAATTTTAACATGAGAGCAAAGCTGAGACGTTATAACGCCAGTATCCAAAAAATCAAGTGCATATCTATAATAGTTTCCGAAATTTTTACAAAAAAATACAAATTCCCACTGTTGACAGGCAACGCCGACTTTTTGAGGGACAGTATATTATATTTATATGCATTTATCGGTCTACTCTTCATAAAGTTAGTGATTCATTGATTTTTTGGATACCGGCGTTATAACGTCTCAGCTTTGCTCTCATGCTAGAATTTTACTATGTTACAATTCACTTTTTTTCACAGTCATGCTTATACATTTTTTTAATTATTTATGAATTTTTTTTCATGTCTTTATGTAAAAAAATAGTGTTCTTTTCGTGAGTGAAAAACTTTTTGAGAAATTTATAATACTTTCCGAGATATTGTCAAAAGTTCCTAAAATTCAGTTAACATGGGAAAGGCCATTTTTCAAAACCCTACAACTCTCGAAATTTTAATCGAAACTCTATAACAATTTTTGGAGAGGCGGGGAGTCGATTCAGCGAAAAACATTTATAGGCGTAATGGGAAAGTTCCGAGATTACTGTTAATTAACACGGTTAATCAGTTTTTTTTATCTGAATAAATCTGTCCTCTAAATCCGATAATAAATACCAGAGTTACAGAGGTGTCCCCTTTTTTTTGTTGACTACTGTACATCACACTGCTGAGCTGACGGTGAATTTTCTCCACTGAGCATGGAGGGGGCCTGAAAATAGTTTTATGCCTGTGGTCTTAAAATATCAAAATCTGCCACTGATAAGATGAGCGAAGCAGCACCTCCCATCAATTCCTTGATTTTATCCAGAATTTTTGTTGCAGCGTGTGGTCTTGCATTAGCATGTTGTTCTTTTCTGTCAACAAGGGATGGATACTTTTCAACCAAAGTTTTGTTTATTACATCCAGTAAATAAAAAAAAAATAGTCTGCAGTTATTATTTGGCAAGATTCTAGCAACTCCAAATGTACCCCGGGTATTCCCCAAACGCGCATTGTTACCTTTCTAGTATGTAAGCCTGTCGGGATGAGATTTCATTGGGAGAGATCTATTGTCTTTTGCATTTGGTATCATCATAACAGACCCATTCACCACACGACTAAGAAATGCTTCTGCGTTGTCTTTTCGACAACAAATTGGTGGCGATTGAATGATTAGCTTTGCTTTCTTCCAACAGGAAGTGTGGAACGCAAACACCATTAACTTAACCAACCTGTTTCTAGTGTTCCTAAATGATGGACCAAGGTGTGATCAACTTATTCGATAATTCTCCGATCGTATGACAAGGACTTTCTTCCATTTCTACCCATAAAACATCATCATCCGGAGACGCTACTTTCCCTGAAAAAGACGAATCAAAAAGATGAATATTGCCCAACCTGAACCTAGAAAACCATCTTTCGCATTTCCGGATGTCTAATGTGGTAGGATAAACATCACAAATGTTAGATAGATTCCTTATAGGAACTCTACCTATTGCAATGGTTCTCATGACACGACTTCCGGAAAATTTCTGCAGATCTTCACCGATCATGACCCCTAGAACCCAAAACCACCCTTCGTTAAAAAGTTTATGTTTATATGTATATATATACAATCATAAACAAATACAGAAACAAATGTAATAACCAATCAAGAAATTAATACTTTAATCGAAGAAATACTATTAGAAATGAAGTAAACGTTAGAAAACGGGTACTATATGGTTAACATAAATTCTAAAAAAAAAGCTTGAAATATGATAAAAATTGGAGTACGATTTTAATATAAACTTCAACTATAAGCCTGTAAAAAATCATATTTTTTCCATTAAAGAAAAATATTGTGATATTTTTAAAAAATCAATAGACAAACACTGTACTAAAAATCAGCATTTCTTTATTCTCATTAATGATATTTACAAACCTAGAATTCAAAGGATTGCTAAAAATAAAAAAGCTAAAGAAGACGTTTTATATATGACAATAGACTTTAAACATCCTATTTTTAATGCTTTTAATTTCAACCGAATTTTTGAAGAAACACTTGATTCGTTCCCCCTGAAAATCTTCAAACTTGGAAAATCCTTCAAATATGACATTTCTCTTGGTCATAGGGTTTTTAATTATGATTTCTTCTGTAAAAACATTGATAGCAATCGAAAATCTGCTCATTGTCTTCGCAATGAGAAGGAATATAGGAGTTTCGTGGATCCCCACCATAAACAGATTATTACCGGTAATTTAAATATAATTCAAGATACTGAATTACGAAAACTTTTGGGAAAAGGTACTAAATTTCGTCCCATTTTTAGAATAAGAAGAGAACAGATATTAAAAAGCATTCTTAAAAATATTGATTGTTTTTGTTTAAAAATTTCAAACAATTTCGATATACCTCTTTGTTTCTTTATAGACTGGAAATGGCGTTATTATTTCAAATTTAAAGACTTTATCAATAAGAAGTTCTATAATTACTATAATAATAACAGTTATTATTCCTTAAAAAGAATAAAAGAAAAATCAAAGAACTACAAAAACTTTTCATTCTAACTCCAATCGATAAAGCTTCAGGCAATTTCTCTATTATTTGTAAGAAATTCTATCTAGAACTCTTGGATGAGGAACTAAAAACCTCTGAAACATTCAAATTATATAAATCTAATAGCACCACTGTACAGAAAAAAAATACGTGCTTTAAATAAAAGAATTAATTGCATAAACAATAATATGACCCTTCCATATATTACCATCTATCCAAAATTCCACAAACAACCTATCAAGTTCAGATATATTACTTGGGGAACAAATACCTACATGAAAAAAGCTGGAGAATCATTCTCTAAGTACTTAAATATTATTCTAAGTTTCATAGAAAAAGAAAATTTTACATGGATAATTAAAAATAATGATAAAGTGGTTGATTTTACAAAGAACAATGAAATAACTCATACCGAGACATATGACTTTCAGGACCTGTTCACTAGCATCCCACTTAATAAATTAAAAGAGGTTTTAATGCAATATTATTATGACTTAAAAATCTTGTTAGACTACACAGAAGCTTATTGGTTAGACATAATTTATGCGTCTTCAATAATTTCATCTCGAATGGCGAAAATATTTTCTTACAGATTAAAGGAATTCCACATGGATCTTGTTTTTCTTCCTTAATTGCAAATCTTTTTCTTCATTTTTGCGAAAAAGATACAGTTTTAAGTTTAAATTCAGCTTTTAGATATGTAGATGACATCATAATTTTTAATTTTAAAGATTTTTCTACAGTAAGTGGGGATATTAAATGAACTAAAATGAACAAAAACTAAAGATAATAATATTAAAGCTATTTTTCTTTATTTAGATATTGACAGTCATAACGAATTAAATTTAAGCATTTACGACAAAAGAAATGAATTTAAATTTAATGTTAATAGGTTTAACTTTTGGAATTCTAATATCTCTTTTAAGATCTATAAAAACACAATAGTACATCAATTACTAAGGATTAAAAATATCTGTAACAATTCAGAATCAAAGGAAAAGCAAATTGAACTTTTTAAGAACAATCTTAATTCCAATAAAATTCCCAATTCTCTTTATTTACCTTTATTCCACAGCGTTCTGTAGGTCAAAAAAAGGCTTGCTATATTTGCCTTTGGTGTATTTGCCTTTGATCTATTGCATTTTACAGCTAACCTCATTTTTAATTGTCTAATTTTTATATACTAAAACTCTTTAAAAAGTTCTTAAAACTCTTCACGGACAGTAAAAGGTTTCTAAGATTTTTCACTTTTCATTCCTAGTAAAATATTTACCGAAACTCGTATATCTTGTGAACACAATAACTGGAGTAATTTTGATCTAAATTTAACCAGCGTGGGATATGTTGTAAGGATAGTGGAAATCTCGGTCGAGTTCGTAGATGGGCTTTCCAGCTCAAAGGGGATGGAAATGGTGAGAGGTGGAAACTTTCATTTTCCCATAATTTTCTTACGATTAAAGATAGAAAGAAAATTCAAATTAGGCGAATTATTGCCTTATCATAAGAAACAACTTTTGTATTGAAACTTTTTCGATAGCTACAATTGCTTAAAAGTTATGATCTGAAAAGTAATTTTCCCTCCCTTTCCCTCCTCTCTCCCTAACTTAAAGCACCTTTTAACCTATGCATGTTACCCCTTGTTGGAAAGCTCTCGTCATTTGCAGTCTCTTCCCCCCCCCCCACTTTCATTCTTGCGTCTCCAATTCTTATGAGAATAGAGGGCGAAATGTTCTTTTCCTTATTATTAGTAGTAAAAACGTATATGTATAACGCTTTTGCCCGTGTTATCTTGCAAACACGTTAACTCGAATAATTTTGATTAGATTTTAACTGGCGAGGGATATGTTGTAAGGACGGGGTGAAAATCTCGGCCGAGTTCGCAGCTGGGCTAACCAGCACAAAAGGGGTGGAAATTTCATTTTCCCATAATTCCCTTACGATTCAAGATAGAAAGAAAATTCAAATTCGACGAATTATTGCCTTATCACAACAAACAACTTTTGTATTGAAACTTTTTGATAGCTGCAATGTCTTAGAAGTTATGAGCTGAAAAGCCATTTTCAATCCCCTTCCCAACTTATCATTTCCCCATAGCTCTGTTACGACTAAAGATAGAAAAAAAATTTCAATTAGGGGAATTATCACCTTATCAAAACAAACTATTTTCATATTGAAAGTTTTTTGACAGCAAGAATTACTTAGAAGTTATGAGTACCCATCAGCCCCATTCACTTCCAATTTTATACGGCAAACAAGTTGATATACCTGGCTTTTCTCCGGATTAAAATGTTTTCATGTTTAATATTTTAATGTAAAAATTACTTTTGTATAAATATTATAATACACAAATTCCTTTTCTGATCAGAAACGTTTTTAATTAAAATGAGAATATCAATTGAACCAGACGATTTTTAAAAACAGCCGTTTTCTTCATAGATTATTATTTGTTATATAGGTACTTCAAATTTTGTTAACAATTACTAAAGTAAATGAAAGGTTTTAATGAATATTTTGAAACAATTAAGTTAACTATTTAATTATTCATTAATTTAAAGCGTGAAAATAAATCAATAGTTGGTCCCGATATAAATTGTTAATCGTCTACTTTTAAAATTTTCTTTTAGCATTCGTCCTTCTGGAAACATTTCTTCGTATTATTTTTTTTCTTCAATAAGAATATTGTTACGAATTCAATTTAAATTTAATTTTGAAAAAAATATTAAAATGAGAGAAACAAATTTCTAGAAATGAAAGATATTGCGGAAAAACGCCTTGCTTAATTTTTAATTAAGTGAAATTTTAAGCAACTTTTAGGCTTTGAAAAGTTGAAGGTGACCTTTCTCTTTTCTTAAAAAAAAGTGTGCAAAGTTTGGTTGAAATCAGTCCAGTGGTTTAGGAGGAAATGTGGAACATACATACATAGCCGCAATGACTTTTATTTAAATTAAGATAATTAAAGATTAAAATTGCTGGCAAATATTGGGGGCCATGAAAAAGGTTTTATTGAAGATTTTGTCACAATTAATTATTTGATTTTAATTAAGTAAATAATTAATTTTCATTAATCAAACAGTTAATTTTAATAGTTAATTTGAAAATTAGTTAATTTGACAGATTACTTTAATTTGATATTTAACTAAACATGTTGGTACCATGATTTGTTTAATAAATTCAATATATAATAGCCAAAGACGATAGATATTTAAATAAGAGTTCCCTTTATCCTTTTTGATATTGAAAAATATCTCCTTAACTTTAAAATTGTTTTGATATTTTCTGCCTGAGTATTTGATTTTAACCGTCGATGGAGATTTAAACTTACTGTTCAAATTGACTGCATTGATATCCTATGCTTTAAACACACGTATTAAATTTGCCACTCACAATGTTTAATAATTTTTATTCTCTTATATGTTAAGAATTTAGGGACTATTATCTCTGTAACCAGGTGTTCTCTAAATGAGCCCATTTTAGTAGAAGTTTTTCATGTCATGTTATTTTTCCGTATGACAAAGTAATGTTCGCACAATTATATTGTAACCTAGATTAAATAAATTATTTTTTTAAATCTAGAGTCGTTCTTTATTCGTGTCAAAAGTCAATTTCTTGTTACTGTTTCAGATGGGCTGGCTTAATGTTATCTAGGAGATATTTGCACTACTGAGATGTTTATTTCTTTATGACTCCTACCTGTTGAATGATTATGTGTTGATATAAAAAAATTGACCAATGTACTGTGACCGAAAAATCTATCATAACTTTTTGGAATGA
This sequence comes from Araneus ventricosus, assembly GCA_013235015.1. Classification (NCBI taxonomy): domain Eukaryota; kingdom Metazoa; phylum Arthropoda; class Arachnida; order Araneae; family Araneidae; genus Araneus; species Araneus ventricosus. Next base: position 113,329 of record BGPR01003561.1, read on the forward strand.
AAAATGGAATGATAAAACCTTGATATAGTAAAAAAAAATAAATGTCATGAAAACAGAATCACCGAGTAAATATTGAAATGTGTAGAAACAATAAAGTCATTGGCTACGTCTGTATTGATCAATATGTAATATTTCATTACTTTTGCAACATTAGCGTAAAGGAATCTACCTTTGCCTTCAAGCATGCCGAAAAGGGATTTTTTTGTAGCTTTTGTTGCAACACTATAGTTCCGAAATTCGAATAACAGCTTTTCCAGTTTTTGACTACATATTTCAAACAAGGTTGTTTTAAAAATGAAATTGACCTGTAAAACAAAAGAAATGATATCGCGTTCCCTTACAAAAATATCTTACACGACTTTGATCTACACCAGAGGTTTCCAACCTGTGATACGCTTACCCCAATTAGTAATAACAGAAAACACAAAACATAAAAGATTAAAATAAAAACAAAAGTAGTAGAATTTTGTTTCCTAAAGTTCTTAGAGTTAAATCAACAAAATATTTAACGTTTTTTTATGAATTTAGAACTTGTGGAAAGAGCGTTCTTGTCTTATGCCTATTTTATATATAAACTTGACGCAGCTTCAGACATGAGATAATATCTCTCTTCATTTTATACTAGTTGCCTTCGGCTACCAGCTTGGTCGCCGGAAATGTATTTTCAACTGACTCTCTTATGCGTAATTTAATATTCATGGTTCCCTTAACAAAGTAATTTTAAACTTCAAATTGCGATAGACATTTAGACAGCGTTCTTTTCGTAACCTTGCACTTGTTCTGTTCCTTGTCTACATGAACGTCCCTAAATAACTGTTTGTGTCATGTAACATCTAATTGTACATTATCGACGTGAACTTTAATTTAACGAATTTGATTTCAACATGAAAATAGCGCGGTACCTTTACGTCCAGCAGCATGATAATTGGCTTAACACATGCTGATGAAATAAATTAAAACACAGCAACCATATTCGTTCAGTTTACTGGATTATTTCCTTATATACTTACTATCTTAAGGACTTTCTTTACAGATTTCATAGAAAAATTAATCGAATAAAAAAAGAAAGTAAAATCCAATTGGATATTATCTTAGCTTTCAACAATGGAAGAGAAACACGCAATTAAATATTTGATTAAACAATGAAAACGGTCTGAATTGCGTTGCAACAATGAAAATTATTGCCGTAAATTATAAAATATTTTTAAAAGGTTATTAAAATTAGAGAAAAAAATTGTGCGGCAACTTAATTGATATCATTGGAAAGGTAATTTTTGGCGCTTTCAGGTGGCATAAAAATTATTTTTGTGCTGTAATATTTTCGGAAGTTTTTAAGGAAAAACACAAAAATTGCGCTTCATTTTTAATTAATCAAAATGCTAATTAAAATTTCAAAAAAACGACTCAGAGGTGCACATTCCCACCCTCCAAAGTATGTTTGTGCCAAATTTCGTTGATTTAGGTCTACTGGTCTGTCCTGTAGAGCACAAACATTCTCCGTTATTACTACGAGGGACGTTCCGAACAGTGATGTAGTCGTAAATTAAGCAGTGCCGGAACGTTCTGACCTGGGTGATATTGTTGGAGGAGGGAGGGAACTGAGAGGGTGAAGGGGTAGGGGATTACTTCATCATAAAATATTTTTTACATTTGAAATCTATAATTATTTTATCTAGGTATTGAAGTAGTGAAATAATAAAACGTCAACATTTTACAGCAATTATTTTATTTTTGATGAAACATTAACATAATGCGCACTATAGTAAAGAGCATGAATATAATAAAGATATTAAAGAATAATTTTTTAAAAAACCATTTAAAAACTATTCTTTATGCTGATTTCAAGCTATACTAAAATTAAGTAAGTAAATTAAGCAATAAAATCATGACATTGATGTGTAATATAGAAAATATCGCGAGTTTTCAGAATCGAAACATAAAATACAATTAAATGTTTGCAACCTTAATGCTTTTAACTCCTTCCCTCCACTTTATTACTTTTATTAATTTAAATATTTATCATATGTTTGAGGGTAAGAATAGACAAAATCTGCTCTGTTTTAAGGAGGAATCTTACAGTTTTTTTCTTATTTTTTTTGTAAATAAAAAAGCAGTGCCGGGACGGCGATCCGGCGAGTTAAAAAAATTACAAAGAAGTGTCGGAACTCCTCGCCGTTCCGACGTGTTCCGGCTCCACTACACCCCTGGTTCCGAAAGTAAGTTTCGTCATATTTATTCACAGAGAAGATGCAATACAAAGTGAGAAAACACATTGCCATAACAAAAAATATCCCTTCCCGAATTCACGACGGAAGGATGTACAGCAGAGGGGCAATGACGCATGCGCTGAGTGCCGAAGGAGAAAGATAAGCCGTGCCCGAGTTTAGTCTAGTGCAAATGGTGCAAATCTAGTGACCTAGTCGAATTTAGTCTAGTATGGCAGAAAGACATGTTCTCAAAATGTGGTCGCAAATAGAAGTGCGTGCTGTCGTGTGCTATGAATGGGCACGTGGGACTAGTGTGTCAGATATCCATCGACGCCCACAGAGCCGACGTCAAGTCCCGTCAAATGGTTGGGCGCTGGTGTTCAGTGAAGGAAAGCAGAGTGTGGAAGATGAAGATCGATTCGTCGCCTAGGATGGGAAAGATTGGATCAACCGGCTTATAGCCCCGATCTCGCCCCATCAGACCTTCTTCCTACATTGAAGTCGGCACAATCGGAACGTCACTTCCGAAGCAATGAAGAGGTTCTGCAGGTTGTGAAGAACTCCTTCGTATTGCTGGGCGGATACTTTTACCAGGATGGTTTCTTGAAATTGATTTCCCGGTACGACAAATGTATTAATGTCGGTTGCGAATATGTAGAAAAATAGCCAAAAGTTTGTATTTTGTTATTCCATTGTAGTTTCTGTTTATCCTTCTGAAAAAGCATGATGAAACTTTCGGAACATCCCTCGTAGTAGAGAAAACTCAGTTCCATGAAACACGCTCAAGGATGGCATTCTCTTCTACTTGAATAGTTGATTATCACGATGAATAATTGGTAGTTCTCATCATAAATTAATGCGAAATTATTTCACTCTTCTTTTAATTTGACTTGACGTTGAACAAATCTATAATATAAAGCAGAAAATACATGTCTCTGTTCGGTCTGTCTGTCGATCACAAGAACTCCTCCTAAACGGTGTACCCTAGCGACATGAAATTTGCACACGACATTCTAGAGCACATTCCTAGGTCAACGGTGCTATTTTAAAATTTCAAAGTTAATTAGTTCTTAAGATATTTAATTAAATAACGAAAATTAGCCACTGTTAAGCCTCATGCTTAGACGTTTTTTGCCAATAACTTCTGAAATATTTATTAGACAACAATTTTTTTATACCATTTTAAAGAGCCGAAAATTATCTTCTAAAAAGTGTCTTCGATAAAGTGTTTTCTCCGAATGTTATTAAGGTTTAAAAATATATATTTAACGCAATTTCTAACAATACTTTTTATTCTTATAGAAATAAATTCAAATCAGTTTACTGTTTCGCGACCGGGCTTTTGCCAGTGCTAAATTAAAATAAGAAAATATTGTTTTCTTTGAGTACAAACAACAATTTTCACTTCCGGTTTCCTGTTGTCGTATTATTTACAGCTTTTAATACGTTTACACAGTGATCCAAAGACGTTAGTGAATTAATCTCACGATGATTTGTTTAATTTTCATAAATTTTTAACTGATCCTAATGAGTGTGTGCTAAGTCTTCAAGACTTCTTAGTCCTGTTCCTATCGTAGGAAGAGGAAAAAGAGAGGAGAAAAAGATGTTCTAACGGTCTATCTGTCGCGAGAACTCCTCCTAAACGGTGAATAATCTTGACATGAAATTTGCACATGCCATTCTGGGGTCCATTCTTAGATAAATTCTACTCTTTCAAACTTTCAAAAAAATTACTTCCTAAGATATTTAATTAAATAATGAAGTTTCAGTTTTTCGCCAATAATTTCAGAAAAATATATTGCAAGTAGATTATTTACATACCATCTTAAAGAGCAGAAAATTATCTTTTTAATGATTTCAATTTAATTGTTATGCGTTCTTTTTCTTAATTTAATAAACATTTCAAATTTATTTCATACACAATTTGTAACAATGTTTTCTGTTATTGTAATTAAATTCAAACCATTGATCGTTTTATCAAATCTTTCATTCCGGTATTTTTACCATAGTGAAAGTTATAATAAAAAATATTGTTTTCTTTGATTGTTAACAGAAAGGCAGAATTTTTATTTAGCTTTTATTTCATAGCAGATACCTCTTTCAATATGTTTGCACCACAACACAATGATGTTAATTTCTCTCTTTCCGAGATGCTTCATTTAATTTTACAAATTTTTAATGATCATAATGAGTGTTTAAAATCCTTCAAGATTGTTGAGCTCACTTCTTACCGGAGGGAGAGGGCCTAAGAAGAAAAAGAAAGAACACTATGCGTTTTTTTCCGGTCAAAAAAACACTAAAGAGATGAAAATTGTAGTCCGGATAGTGGCAAAAAATAAAAGATATGAAAGAGTTTCTGCTGTTGCCGTAGCAATGATGGGGAGGGGGAAATGGAGTACGAAGGACTGCGAGATTGTTGCCAGGTGGTTCAAACTAAGGAGAGAAAAAGAAGAAGGGTGTTTCACTGCTGGTCCAAAGGTTCAGTTGATTAACGAAAAGCAACGAAAGACGCTTCAGCTAAAACCACTGTTAGTAAATTGAAAATGTTATAAATACTTGGACTTGGAAAATATTTTCATCCCGAGCAACGCCGGGCATATCAGCTAATGGAATTATAAAAAATAGAATAAATATGTAAAATTAAAAACATATTCTACAAATGTTATTAAGTTAATTCGAGTCATTTGGCTTAACATAACCTAACATTATTAATAAAAACTTCTTTCACTGGGGATAGTTGAGAAGGGGGAGATGACAGTAGGGTGTACGCGTTCGTCGTTATGACTGAATGCATTCATGCATAATAATTGACCCAGAATGAAAACTTCAAAGTTAATTTTCACCACTTCTTTTTAAGAAAACGACCATAAAGTAGGCACTTGAAATCGTAGAACAACACTTTAAGAAGAGGATTGGCTTCCTCGTTACGAATTCGGATTGATAGAAAAGGGGGGGTTTCGAAAAACTTGAATTTTTTCAAAAATAATAAATGTATCGTTCTGAAATTTTACGAGATATTCCATCCTATAAAATACGTACTGCAGTAGAATTAAAAAAGTTTTACTAAAATTGTAAAAAAAAAAAAAATACTTTTCCAAAATGTACGATTTTTTTAAATTTATTTATTTATTTTTTCATTTACTCATGATGTAACAAAGATATCTTAACATTCGAAATGTCACTTTATAGATCTTTTTTTTTCAAATATAACTTTCTAATTTAAACTTTTCCTCTCAGATTAATAGCCTTTTATTTAAACGTAAAAAACCGATCGTTCGAATGTCTCTCCCCTCCCTCCCGTATCCGGTCCGATCTCGGAGTAGAAAATATAGAGCTATGTTTTGTGTGGCCGACTACCAATTTAAAGTAATAAAATTGCCGTTATGTATTTTTTCCATATTTTGATACTTTTCATGAAAATTACCGAACTTGAGAAGCAACAACTCGTACATCGAAAGTAGAGTGATTTTTTTGAAAAATATTATACTGTTTTATTGAATTCCCTTTCTCTTTTCTGAAAACATCTTTTCTTCTTTCGCTATGATAGTAGTTTTGTTACATTAGGCCTTTTATTTAAGTGGCAATAAATTCTAAAACACGTTATAACATAATAACAGTTTGTAACTACAAATTGTTTGACGTTGAAAAAAAATACTTCGTTTTCTTTTCAATATGTTGTGTCATCTGCTAAAAGGCTTCGAACCTGATGACACTCTTAATTGCAGTCGACAAGGTGTTATCGAAAGACAATTTATAGACACCATTTTGATCGAAACTTCCAAAACGCGTCTCTTTGCCTTTTCTGACCTTTGGAAATAATCGTCCAGATAAAAGCTTCTTTGAGGAAGTAAAGCTTTGCAAAACATTCCATTTGCACGTGTCCTAATTTAATTCATTAAGAAAACTAAGAAAGAAAAATAAATGCTTATTTAAAAAACCCATCACCTTTTTCAAACAAAATTTTTATCATTTAAATTAAAATGTTTTTATTTAAAAAGTATTCGAATTTGCAAAGAATTGTTATTTGTTAGGAACTATAGCAAAACATTAAAAAACAACAACAATTATCTTATATAATTTATAAAGAGGATTATGACTATTTTGAGACGAGGAGATCTAACTTTCAATAACAGAGCGTAAATAAATGTTCCGTGAACTGTTAAGGAAAATTAAATCCGAAGTAAATATTAGTAAGTTTAGTTTCAGCTAGATTAACGGCCCGTTTTGAAGCTACAGGAGGTGCTGTTTCGGGGCGGGCATCGCAATTTTGAACTGTGGTCGGAAAATGAGGACGACGCCTCATAGAAACAATAATAAAAGAAAAATCGATTTATTTACGTGAATTTGTTTTCGTCCGTGAAACTAAGCATAATTTTAGGAAAGTCAAATACACTGATGCAATATTAATTACTGAAGAAAAAAGAAATTCAGAAAAACACAGTTATTTGGGCCGTTGCGCTGAAGCTGTGACTCTGCCATCAGTTTTTTTTCGAAAGAAAATTCTTTCATGACTTTGTGTACGTATTTTGTTGAGGATAATTATTTATGAATGCATCACAAAGTATTACGAAAGCAGTTTAGGGAATAGCTTCTTTAGTTTTATCCACTAGTAATCAATATTACCAAAATAATAATAATAATAATTAGTTTACTTATCCATTCGTACAAATATGCATAATTGTAAGAAAATAAAATACACTAATACACAATCAGTTAGAATCAGGAGAATTCCCCAAAACGCAGTTATGTGATAACTTTAATTAAAGCGCTCCTTAATTAAATAAGTTGAAGGGTGGGTGAACTGAACACGGAACTTTCTTTTGAGTCGGAATTCATAGCTTAAGAATCCCTGATGTGGAGTATTCAAAGAGTTGCAGTAATAAGCTAGAAACTGAAATCGCTAGTACCGATCAAAATGCCGGAACTGAAGAAGATTAAAAATTAAATTGCTTGAACTTCCATTTGCGAAGTCTAGTGTAACTGTAACACTTTGGTTATCTG